>SJYA01000601.1:1783738-1797441 GCA_006410615.1 Neotragus moschatus | reverse complement strand
TCCAAACGCTATAGCATTTAAATTCCAAGTTTCAGTGTGAAACTATAGATAACTGAAATGAAATATTACAAGTGGGTTAGAACTCCATGGTCCAGGAAATATCTTACAGACCAGAAGTTTAACAAGTCAAACCATCTATAGTCAATAAGTTATTATCATTGCTATAATTTCCATGGTACATAAATGTTATAAAGTAATAATATTGACAGTATTTTAGATTTATTTAGTACTTTTCCTTGGAGATTTTCAACTATCTATGTTATATATCGTTTTATCAGAGAATATATTTGAAGAAAGATTACAGCATTTTGAACACCATATAGTTTTATTTGCTGAAATAATGACGATAGACACAGAGAACAGAGCATAGTTTTAGAGTTAGACTACACCTTGGATGTAAATTCTTAGTAGCTATATCACCTTAAACTTGGTTCTTAACTTCTGGAAGTACTAATTTCTAAATCTATAAGTTGAGAATAATCACACATAACTCTTGGATTACTGTGTAAATAGCATATAGCGATGTATGAAGAATTCCTGATATTGTATCCAAGAAAGGAGATTCTTATTAAATTTTAGTTTCTCTTTTCAAAAGTTTCTCATTTTGCAAATAACATAACAGGAATTAAATAGTTAAATGACTTTTTCAATGTCAAACTGTTAGCAGTGTCAGAACTATATCTCAAAACTCCCTTAGAGTTCTAAAGCTAACTTTTTAACTTCAGCACAGCTACCTCAGAAGTAGCAGCAGGAGCTTTTTATAACAGTTTCATCATTGTTCTATAGCATAAAAACTAAAAAAAGCAAATCCCTGTCTGGGTGCATAGGTATGAAAATTATATTGGACAGGTACTATCTCATCACTGAACTTCAATGTGAATGTTCTAAATTTGGGTTTTCACTGTCTCATCACTGGTATAAGTAGTAGCTGTTACTACAAAACCAGTCCCTGAAAATAGCTGACTGCCCCAAGACAAGGTTAAAAAAAGAATAGCTTTATTTTTCATTTACTGTTTTATTCATGTTATTGTTCTGTTGATCAATAAGATTTATTTCATAAATGAAATGACTAAAAATAAAACAAAAGCAATTTCTAAAGCCTGTCAACTTCCCAACGTTTCTATGAAATGGAATTGACCCTTTAAAAAGATGAAGATTTGCCTCATTAATTTATTCTGTTCTATTTGACTTATTGCTTTCGGGGTGTCATGAGGAATCTTTTCCAAAGTTGTGTCATTATAGAAATTTTTAAAACTCTAAGATGTTACCTTTTACATTAAATGAGACCTGGTATTTTATTTATGAACTCTGAACATAGAGGCTGTAAGTAAATAAAGATAATTACCAATAATTCTGATTTTTAATCTTATTTATATCTATACCCTCTATTATTTGAATTATAAAGGCACAGAGAACACATCCAATACATTATTTATGTGGATACAAATTATTCTAATGTCCAGGGTCAAACACATGTACAGCTCCTATTTATAAATGGTAATCAGCAGATTTATAATTAACATGGCAGTAGACAAGATTCCCAGGTGGCACTAGTGGTAAAGAACCCACTTGCCAATGGAGGCAGATGGTAGACATAAGAGATGCAGGTTCACTTCCTGGGTCAGGATGATCCCTTGGAGGAGGACATGGCAATCCACTCCAGTATTCTTGCTTGGAGAATCCCATGGACAGAGAAGCCTGACCATAGGGTCGCACAGGGTCAGACATGCTGAAGCGACTTAGGTCACATGCAGACAAGATTGGATGATATTAAGAAAAACATTAATTAACCGGGTTTAATGATTATTATTAGAAAAAAACAGAATTTTAGATAGAAAAATGCTTTGATGAACACGATAACTGATTGATTTTCACCTTTAAGAAAGTATACCTTCATTTCAAGTATCCATGGACCATTTATAATAATTGGCCATAGACTAGGCAAGAAAGAAAATTCTACATGGTGAAAAAGTACAGATTATATTTAATAACTACTGTTTAATGAAAGCAGAAATTATAACAAATATGTTAAAAACTGGAGGTTAAACACCTTAAAATAGCACTTAGATTGAAAAATTAAATTAAAATGTAATTACAAACTATATAGAAAATAATCAAAATAAACCTCTTTGACAATAAAAATTATGGATGCTGTCAAATCTGTGCACAGAGACAGAATACTCTTAAATATTTTCCCTATTAAACAATATAATTAAGATCAATATTTAGAATTCAGTTAGAACATAAGAGACAATAGCAACAACAAAATCGTAAGAAATACCTAGAGAGAATAAATAATAAATATGAAAACAAGTAAATGAACTAAGAAAAGATAAAACACAACTCAATAAGTTATAAATGGGAAAATAGAGCAACATAGATGAAGCTATTTTTTACATTGTATGTTTTGTTCTTGATAACATACATTAAGATTTTTAATATTTCAATAAACAGATTAATGCTCTAGGAAAAAAAGGTTTATTCAAGAGAAGCAAACTGCTTAATACCAATTTCTTTGATAATGTGTTCAGTTTCTATATCAAAGAAAGGATCCCGGTTTGGACAGATTTAGTGTTCTAAGAAATAGATATTTCCCATATATTACTATCTATTCCACGACATCAAATAAGATGAAAAACTACAAATTCACTTCAGAAGCTAGAAAAAATATTGCTGATCCTTGCCAAAGTAAACTTCAACCAAAGAAAGAAAAACCTTAGCAATCTTAAAGTAAAAATGCTTTAGTTGTCAAAATCTTTTTAAAATTTTGTATTATACATTAAACAATGGCTCAGGGGTAAAGATCCATCTGTCAATGCAGAAGACGCAGGTTTGATCCCTGGCTTGGGAAGATCCCCTGGAGAAGGAAATGGAAACTCACTTCCGAATTCTTGCCAGGGAAATTCCAAGGACAGAGGTGTCTGGTGTCTGATAGTCATAAAACAGTTGGGCACAACTAAGCAACTAAATGGCAACAACAACAACCATATAAGGACAATACCAAGAATGAAAAGCTCTTTTAATTTTAAGGAAATATATTAATGGGCTTCCCTGGTGGCTCAGCTGGTAAAGAATCTGCTGCAATGTAGGAGACCTGGGTTTGATCCCTGGGTTGGGAAGATACCCTGGAGAAGGGAATGGCTACTCCTTCCATTCTCTGGCCTGGAGAATTCCATACATTGTATAGTTCATGGGGTCATCATATAAATAAATAGAATAGAGAATCTTTAATAGCTTGTCATGGCAGGTCATGGCCAGATGTATAGCATTGAAAAATAAGAGCACTGACACATGAACAAATGAATTTGGAAATACACAATGGTGGTACCTAGATAATCTTTTTTTATGTGATTATAGGATGAATTTTGAGTGCTTAGACAACCCTTTCTCCCAGCTTCACCTCACCCCCAACCCAGAAGGCCCTAGTTCTATACCCCTCTAGACCACTAAGTTTTCACTCTGAAGAACTACATCCACTTAAGTGTCCCCTCAATCTCATGTGTACACTTCACACTGGTTGTTTCTTCAGTAGAAAACCAAAGTGACGAAACCTCTCCATGTCCATGGTATCATCACTGTCAATACTGGGGCCTGGAAAAACCCTTCTCCCTCATTGGAAAAATGATATTGGATAAAAGCTGTCACTCATTCCTAATAGTTGCTTATCATGACAAAAATATTCTTTACTTCTTTCTCTAACCTCTAGAAAATTGCAAATTACTGGAGAAATTCTATTAAAATCAACAATAAGACCAAAGTTTTAATGTTTTGCAAATGCAGTAAGTTTGGTAATATGACATGATGATTAGAAATGAAGACAAAAATCATTACTGTTTTTAGATAAATTGAAAACAGTTGGTCCTTTGGGGTGGGGTGATTCTGCATTGGCAAATACCCAAGGCCAATCTACCATGAATACCAGGGAAGACTGTATACCAGAATAAACAGATATATTATTTAGAACTAATTATAAAACATACTGAATTAACTAGGACCAAAACCAATATATATGAAAACCAAGAATTTTCTTATATAGTTCAAATAATCATTTAAAAAATGTAATAGGAAAAATTCAACAAAATTCTGAAATTTTATATGCATAATCTCAGCTTAATATATATATACGCATATACACTTTTTACATAAGCAATTTTGTTGCACTGGTGGAGGCCAAATCAAGAGTGAAGTGAAATCAAGAGAGAAATGGAAAAGAGTCATCAAAACAGACACAATGGATATTACCCTAGGAATTCTGAGAGAAAAATGAGAGAGAAAAAAAAGAAGACAGAGACAAAGAAAAAAAGAAGAAATAGGTACTAATTTGAAGGATGAATAGTGTGAAAATTCTGTTCATTTTTTTAAGTTGCAAGGTATAACAGTATATTTGTATGATACTAAGAAAGAAATGGAGAAGGAAATGGCAACCCACTCCAGTATTCTTGCCTGGAGAATTCTGCATACAGGGGAGCCTGGTGCATTGCTGTCCATGGGGGTCGCACAGAGTTGGACACAACTGAAGCAACTCAGCACAAGAAAGAAATGGGCTTCCCAGGTGGCACTAGTGGTAAAGAACCTGGCTGCAAATGCAGGAGATATAAGAGACGCAAACTTGATATCTGGATGGGCAAGATCCCCTGGAGAAGGAAATGGCAACCCACTCCAGTATTCTTGCCTGGGAAATCCCACAGATAGAGAAGCTTGGCAGGCTACATAGCCCATGGGGTCACAAGTGTCAGACACGACTTAGAAACTAAGCCACGACCAAGAAAGAAATAGTAGAGAGATAAAGAGAATAAATTTATTTATGGTTGCTATTGAGAATATGAGAAATACAGTATCAGGAAAACAGCTAGAGATGATTATCTCATAAGAATATCATTTTCAAATGTTATTCTTTAAATTTATTAACTAGATAATAATGTAATATTTATACATGGTATTCTTTCAAAATTGTATCAACTTTTTATAGCCCATTAGAACTTTGCAACCTATATTTATAGAATTTGTGCTTAGTGGGTTAAAGCCTGGCATACCCTGCATTGGCCAACATAGGCACAGTGGGAACAGATAGGATAAAGTAAAGTGTGATTGCATGTAGGCTGACAAAACAGAAATTTTTAAAGGGAGTAATTGAGTTTATTTTGAGAGGACAATATAAATATTCCATAATAACCAAATAGACAAAAGTAGTCTTTTTGGTACTCTTTTAAAAATGTCCCTCTGGGAGGGAAAATTCTATCCCTGGCTATAACTTCTAAAATATGATCTCAAAACCTAACATTTTACTTTGTGATCTTTTAAGAGGATAATCAGAGTTGTGGATAAATAATACTCAAACATATGTTTATTTTAGGTCAGCTAGCAAATTATTTTTGACTTTCTACTTTGTTCTGTGAAAGATATGCAAAACTATAAGACATAGTCTCTATTATCAAGAAAATTCAGCTAGGGAAATACTTATATAATTAATAGAAAAACTATAATATGGTAAAAATATCAGTTTTCTACAAAGGATTATACTAGGACTGGAATAATTTAAACAACACTATTCAAACACTTGCTTTACATATGTGCATTATGAATAATCTTCAGGTTTATTTTAGTATCTTATGGTCCAAAAGACTTGGCTTTTTCTAACTATGTCTAAATTTTATGAAAGGAGTAGTTTGGGGGACATGAACTTGTTCTGTCTATCCTTTATTGTTTTGTTTTGTTTTCTTTTTTTCCTTATTTTTGGTTTTTCTTCTATGTTTTTTGGGGTGTGTTGAGTGCTTCAAGCACACCAAATAATTTGTTTGCAATACTGCAGAACAGCTTATTCTCTAGACTGGAAACTGTATACACTGTTTTCTGGTTTTGTGGTTGTTACTAGTGTTTGCCTATAACCTGATTCCTAGGTAATTTAGGGGCTGAAAAGGTAATCAGAATTCAGGTGTGTTGAAGCTCACAATTGGGATTTGTGCTTAAAAGCTTTAGAAACTCAGGGAGAATCCCCCTCTGCATCCTTTAAAATGGTCCGAGAGTCTAATCACCAACTCGAGAGAGGACGTTGCAGCTCCACTGAGTGCAGCAGTTGTAGAGAAAACCCCTAGAACACCCCTCACAGCTCTAAGCAACTAAAGTTGCTTTCGCTGTCATTTGGGTCTGGAACCCACCCAAATGTGACTGAAGTTGAAGTTTCATTTGCATGTCCTAAATGTATAAGGCTAAACTTCATCCCTGAATACCAATCTACTGTTTATTTACCAGTTAATTTCATTTAGCCACGTTAAACAGGCTATGGCTTTTCCCCATCATTATAACCTAAGGTTAAAATAACTTAGTAATATTTTAAAATGGAAAATAAAATGTAATGGGGCACCTCCATGAAATCTGCGGTTTCAGCCAAAATTGTCCTAGAGTATTCAATTAGGTAGACAAACTATACAAAATCCTATAGAAACATGCATCTATTGAGAGCTTAATTATTAGATGATCAGGATCAGTAAGTCTTAGCCAGTTTTCCTGACATTATAAATGGCCCCTTAGACATTTTCCTAAGAGAAGTAGAATAGTCAGTATATTCACCAATAACCCAGTTAACAACTGTCTCATTTAACTCCCTTGTACTTTTTGTCCTTGTCTCCAAAAAGGACAAAGGGAAATAGTATTTGGCCAAACCCTGATAAATCAATAACTTAATGCAGTTAGTTACACTTACTTAGTGCAGTTAATATTAAGAGCTTGTAAGAGTTTCCTTGTATTTACTTCTTTATTCCCACATCAGCCGTTACAGAACATTCTCATTTTCCACATGAAAGCCACAGGAGCCATTTCACAGCTCAGACCCAACAGACTGAACACCAAAAGATTAAGTGGCTAAGCTGCCTAACATTGCTTGTTTAGCTTTGCCCACAGGATTTGAATTTGCACTACACTGTTGAACATCCTAAAATAATTTAACCACATCCCAAACACTGCATAAAGAAAGTCTGTTCCATTTCTCGCCTCTTTAGATTGCACGTCCAGAGCAATTTCTCCCAAATTAAATGCTATTTGGTTTGGGTTAGAATAATCAGGACAACTGCAAACATTAATAAGTCTGCAATAATAGTAAAGTTATTTTCTTTTCCAAATAGCCCTACACATACCTAAGAAAGATTTTTCCTCCCAATTTCTTTTTCCATTCTTTTTTTTTTTTTAAGAGATGCTTCTCTGTGATCTGGTTGAGTGCTATGATTCGCACTCTGGTTTATGATGAAATGAAACTTAATATAAAGCCAGGTGAAAAGGAAAGAAAAGGAGGCAGCCTGCTGAAACAGGTTCACCATTTGCAGGTTTGACCAGAGTCATACCAAGCATCTATGCATGCATTCTCTTATTCATTCATATATTTAACAAGTATTTATGGATAGTCCACATTGTGTCAGGGATAGTATTAGAGGCAATGCATAACAAGAGAATGAGGGAGAGGCGTGTCCTTTTTCATTAAGGAACTCAAGGTTAGTGTGAAGAAAACGAGCAATTATTAGATCATTATCAAGGAATACTAGATTAGAGAGATGTTGGGTTTCTCAGGTAACACAGTGGGTAAAGAACCTGCCTGCCAATGCAGGAGACACGGGAGACATGGGTTCAATCCCTGGGTCAGGAGGAATCCGTGGAATAGGAAATAGCAACCCACTCCTGTATTCTTGCCTGAAAAATCCCATGGACTGAAGAGCCTGGTGTGATACAGTGCATGGGGTCGCAAAGAGTTGGACATGACTGAGCACACACATGNGTGGGTAAAGAACCTGCCTGCCAATGCAGGAGACACGGGAGACATGGGTTCAATCCCTGGGTCAGGAGGAATCCGTGGAATAGGAAATAGCAAACCACTCCTGTATTCTTGCCTGAAAAATCCCATGGACTGAAGAGCCTGGTGTGATACAGTGCATGGGGTCGCAAAGAGTTGGACATGACTGAGCACACACATGTGCACAACGAATGCTGCCAGTCACACTAAGCAGATGCTTCTAAAGACAGTTGTATTCAGGGTGGCAAGCACTATTGCATTTTATTTGAGACTGTTGTCTACTTCAGGCTCACTGCAACATTATCTTGGTGACTTGCTTTAATATACAAAGGTGTGGGAACTAAGGCACAGAGAGTTATCTTACTTAACCCAGGGCAGAACTAGAAATCTTCCATTAATTTGTGAATCTAATAACTTCTAGAAAATTAGAACTTTCACTAGATATAATGCATTTAAAGAGTTTTGACTATAGCAGTTTTATCAGTAAAAGATGGACATGATATGATAATTCAGTCATATATCTAACATAGATTGAAGGAAGTCTTAAAAATGGGAAAGGCAGCTACTAGTAACACCAACAATTAGCCTCTGAGGGAGAAATCTAGAACAAGATTGTATTCTAAGAAGCTATTCATAGCTTTTTAAGGTAACTTCAAATCCAGAAACATCATTTCTGAGGTATCACAAATGCTACAAATCTTCAAAATGAGATTACATTTTTTAAGAAATAGCACAATCTTGTTAGAATTTCTACATTTTTGTCTTTATGTTTCATATATTTCAACCCTATGTAAAAGAGATAATGAAAATTGCTAACTTTTCTTTTTACATCTTTGCATTTCCATTCTTTTGTAAAGTCTCCTGCAAGAAGCAAATGCTTTGAAATATTTAACATGGGATCATCATATTTAAATCCATCTCTACCTTTCTAAATAGGTTCCCAGGCAAAAACTAATATCCTTTCCCAGCTGCTTATGTGTTAGAGCACCTTCTAGTGAATTCATCAACCTACTACTTGAACCACATGGATATTGTTCTAACTCACACACCAAGATTTCTTTTCAAAGTTAATGACTGTGATTTCTAACATCACAGCAGTGTTTTTGTTTCTGCTGTGCTGCTTTGATATTGGCAGGAATCGGTTCAAAAGAATGCAATGAAGCCTTCATTATGGGACCATGATCCTCATAGACTCTGGGAAGGCAGCCAGGGGAATCAATTGGTGAAACATTCAGTCAAAGGTGTATCACCNAAAAAGACATGTAAAAGCTCTTTAAATATTTTTATAAACATACTGAATTGTAGACAGAAACATGTAAAATAGGAAATAGAACAAGTTTGTTGTTTTCAGATGGCATTTAAAAAAGATGAAAAAAAGTGGGAAAATTAATTTGTATTCTCTATATAGGAGTTAACTTTAAAATAAACTTTTAATTTTATATATAGAGTTCAAAATGAAGAAGAGATAGTAAATCAACCAGAAGGACAGAATGAGCCCAGTGGAGATTATTTTATGTTTAATTTAGAAGATTAAGTGAAAAATATTTAATATATGAAGGAAAACATTTGCCTTAACAATGAAATCTATCAGTAAGCAGAGGAAGTGATGGGCAATATGAGAGCCCGTTTTAGTTAAAGTTTCAAAATATAAGTTAATCAAAGTCTACATAGGCAAAAAAAAAAACCCCAACAAAACAGAAAATGGATGATAACCCAAGAAAAGATGAGAGAAATAAGAAGGAATACTAATTATAGAGAAATATCAGTTCACTGAAATTTTTGTTGACTAATTGCCCAGAACAGCACTATAGCTAAAGAATTAGAGTTATCAGATAATTGCCAATGCTGAGGTCCATATACTCTACTTCTTAGCAATATTAGAAAAGTCATAGAGAGCCATGCACAAAAGGCTTAACAGTGACGTGCAGTATAAGTAAAAAAAAAACACAAATTAAATTGTATTTTCTATTGTTTTAGTTTTATTCTTCAAATCATAGAGTATAAAAAAGTTCTTATTGCTCCACTTTTACAGTTTAAAACATTTTCCTAAAGAGCGAATAATTCACATAAAACAACTAAAACAAACCAGTGGATTTGACAAATCACTTAACAAATTTGTAGAAAAGAGAAAAATTCTTTATTAAGCATGTATGCAATTCTGAAATCTAGTCATACATTCTTCTCGAAAGATCTCTATTGAATGGAACAGAGTCATTAGACAAATACTCTGTTGTTGCTTTCATTTTTTTTCAAAGGTAATTTAGGTTTTCTATATTTCTCACTAATGATACTTCTGTAGGATTTTCAGGTTGTTGTATTTAGCTTTTGCAACACTCAGATAAAAATTGAGTATTTACCTCATGGCAAGAAACATTTCAAATTTTATATTTGCTATCTAGTCAATCAGCTTGACAGCTCCATTCTCACACAGTTGGAGTTCTCTCTTTCTTCCTTTTGATTGGCTCAGTACAACCGCTGACACAATAGCCACTGACCAAAGGGAATGGTTCTTTTCCAGAGTTCTTGTTTTGAATTCTATTCACAGTTAATTGTGTCTCACTGAACTCTTCCAATGTAAACAAAATATCTGGATTACTTTCAAAGTAATAATCCCCAAAGGCAAAATTTAATATTAAACTCAACTTTTTTTTTTTTTTTTGCAACTCAGCAGAAAGACCTACAAAATATTTAATGTTTGGAGGAGTGACCAATATAAATTTTTATTGTTGCATGAGGTCAGCCACCATCTTATCTAGTAAGCAGATTGTCTAGTTTTTGTTATTTTTTGTAAAACACAGTCTATGAGAGGCAGATGCAACATCAGCTGTTCATGATCAATTCTTATGTAAATATGAGAAAGACAAATCCCCCCAACCAATTTGGGGAGGAGTTACCTCAAACTCAGTGATTCATCTTCAGCTAACCTTGTGGTAATTAAAGAAAAATTCTATCATGCAGGATCCATGGTGCTTCAGTCATCATCTAAGCAAATTAATAATAGTCAGCTACTAAATACTTCCCTGAATAACTTAGAATATATTATAAGAAGATGATTAAAGACTCCAAGTTTTAGACAATTTTTGTCATCCTGTTCATTATCAAGATAGAATATCTATCTAAATAAGAAATATTAGTAGGTAAGACACTGATTTTGGCTGTCACTGGTCTTTAAAGGAATTTGTATCAGTTGATTCCTTTCAAGAATATTTCTTCTACCAAAATTATTGACAACTTATACACACAAAGTAGTCTGGAATTTATCAACTTCAAATGACCAATTCTTAGGACATATTTCCAGACTCAAAGGTGATGGTTAATAGCTCTAGAATATTATTTTTTTATAATGCATTACAGCTACAGTTTCTATGTTTCACAATCCGGAAATAAGATGTCTAAAGTTATTTGAACACTATGTCTACTCTTGGACAAAATAAAGGCAAGTTTCTGGATAATACAAGAAACACAATTGTGAACTGAATGAAATGAGTCTAACATTCAATATAAATGCAAGAAATAAGATAGAGTCACTGTAATCATGGTCATTGTTTTATTTCTAACTTACTCCTGAAATATTGGCATGGAAGTTTGAACTAGCTCACTGTGTGTGCCTGAGTTATCACAGTGTTTTTGCAGACCAGTGGTAGAGATCACACTTGTCTACCCAGCAGATTTTTTTCTTCTTACAATTCTGTTACTTTTCCTTTTTTCTTAATGTCTTTTAATTTTCATTTAATAAAATCATAAGCTTTGGCACCAAACAAACCTGAGAGTCGTGACTAGTTTGACCTTGGTCTTGTTCACTTTTGTCAGTCTCTTCAACTGTAAATGGTGAAATTAAACGGATCAACAGTGAAATGAGACACACACACATATTTAGCAGAGTGCCCACCATTTTCAGTAAATTAGTTACAAGAAATTTATTAATTTATTATTAAATTTATAAGATAATTATAAGGGTATAATTAGGTAAATACAACACTATCATGCCTTCATTCACTTACTATTTCATAATCACCTGTCCTGATACTGTGCTAGCCTTTGTGAAACAGAGATCCAGTAAACTAAGACATTCGATTAAAAAAAAAAAAAGCCTAAGATCTATCCAGGTGAAATGTATGTGAATAATTCACAATAAGGCAATGTAATAAGTATGATAGTAGAAAAATGACTAAAGGAGCAAGGAAATACTGAGGAGGAAATTATCTCTCCCTCCTTTTAGGTATATTCAAGGAGGTTCTATAGAAGAGATAGCTTTTGAATTTGACCTTGAGAAATGAATAGGAATACACCATTCCAGGAGGGGAAGGGAAATTTCCAACCAAGAGAATGAGCAATGTTTAAAGGTGTTCAAATACACATTGTATCTGGAAGGTAAATTAGGCTTTGCTAGAGGGTCCAATGACCTCAGCTTTTCTAGAGAAATAATCTTTTCTGATACTATTAATAACAATAGTTATTAATAGAAATGCTATTGTAAGTACACAATTCAGTTAGTTTTGATATCTTTATCCATTATTTCTATGATCAGTCACTGTCAGGCGTGTCTACATTTGTTTTCAATAATGGATTTTTAAGTATGCTATTTCTATCCATTTCCTGTACTCATGCATAAGTTAAGATGGCTATCTTCTAGGCAGTCCAAACTCCATTCATTCCCCTTGTAAAAAATGTCAGCATCTTTTGAAGAGTTCATATCCACACTGTTTCATTGAATAAAAAAATAAATCCAAACATTTTAGTATTTGATTTTAAGAGTTGTTATCAGCCTTTAGAGACCAATTGTCCCTCTCTTCTTTCTCAGTATTCCAATCAACTTCTCATTGGGTCAAAGTATTGACTTTATTCAAACACAGTATTAATGGGACAGTTAAGATTGTGAATTCTGAATCTTGATTTTCTAGGTCTGTACTTTGTGTTCACCACTCCATTACTACGTGACTTTAGCCTTCACCTCAGTGTCCTCATCTGTAAAATGGCCATAGCACCAACACTTCTGTCCTAAGACTAAATGAGTCAGGAATAGGTGTGGAAATGCATGCACAGTATTTACACAGTGTCTGGCACATGACCAACATCCAGTAGGTTTTTAGCTAATGTTACAATTTCCTTTTAAAAGTATAAATGTCCTATTTTAGATCATTTCAAATTATTTTTAAATGAACTATGATGATTTTTAATGATGCATGAATACATGCTTTTTCTAAAAGAGGCAAGCAATAGCTAACTATGTACATGAAATGTAACTAGAATTCTCCCTTTAATCCCCACCATTTGTATTCCACAACTCAGAGGTAAATTCTGGTGACGGTTTAACAGGTATCAGTTCAGTTCAGTTCAGTTCAGTCACTCAGTTGTGTCCAACTCTTTGAAACCCCATGAATGGCAGCACACCAGGCCTCCCTGTCCATCACCAATTCCCGGAGTTCACTCAGACTCACACCCATCGAGTCAGCGATGCCATCCAGCCATCTCATCCTCTGTCGTCCCCTTCTCCTCCTGCCCCCAATCCCTCCCAGCATCAGAGTCTTTTCCAATGAGTCAACTCTTCGTGTGAGGTGGCCAAAGTACTGGAGTTACAGCTTTAGCATCATTCCTTCCAAAGAAATCCCAGGGCTGATCTCCTTCAGAATGGACTGGTTGGATCTCCTTGCAGTCCAAGGCACTCTCAAGAATCTTCTCCAACACCACAGTTCAAAAGCATCAATTCTTTGGCACTCAGTCTTCTTCACAATCCAACTCTCACATCCATACATGATCACTGGAAAAACTATAGCCTTGACTAGATGGACCTTTGTCGGCAAAGTAATATCTCTGCTTTTGAATACGCTATCTAGGTTGGTCATAACTTTTCTTCCAAGGAGTAAGAGTCTTTTAATTTCATGGCTGCAGTCACCATCTGCAGTGATTTTGGAGCAACCCTCCCCCC
>SJYA01000601.1:1747718-1783585 GCA_006410615.1 Neotragus moschatus | reverse complement strand
CGCCAAAATAAAGTCTGACACTGTTTCCACTGTTTCCCCATCTACTTCCCATGAAGTGATGGGACTGGATGCCATGATCTTTGTTTTCTGAATGTTGAGCTTTAAGCCAAGTTTTTCACTGTCCTCTTTCACTTTCATCAAGAGGCTTTTGAGTTCCTCTTCACTTTCTGCCATAAGGGTGGTGTCATCTGCATATCTGAGGTTATTGATATTTCTCCCAGCAATCTTGATTCCATCTTGTGTTTCTTCTAGTTATTTATCTCCATGTATGTTTCTTTGAATATAAACCCCATAAATTATCCTGGAATGTAATTGTTTTTACCTATGATATAGTATAGGTAACTTTCTATAACAATACATAAATTCATTTATTTATAAAATATTTTCTAAATAGTTACAATGTACCAGGCCTTTTCCTACTTGCTGGAATTACATCCTGAGGGGAAAAAAGAAAAAAACCATGTCCTATTGAAGCTTATATTCTCTTTGACATACAGCATACTCATTTCTAATAACTAGAATATGTCATAGAGTATGAACCTGAAATAAGTTATTGTACCAATCTTCTATTGAAGGAAATATTGATGGTCTTCAGTTTTTGCTACTGTATTACCACTGACAACCTTTATCCAGATTGACTGCCTATTTTCTCTTGAAATTTTATGGCTCCAAGTTACATTTAAGTCTTTCATCCATTTTGAGTTTATATTTGTATATGGTGTGAGAAAGCAGCCCAATTTGATTTTTTTGTGTATAGCTGTGAGATTTTCCCAATACCATTTATTGAAGAGGCTGTCTTTTTCTCATTGAATATTCTTGCCTCCTTAATTATAGATTAATTGCTCATACAAGTGTGGATTCATTCCTGGGCACTTAACTCTTTTCATTGATCTATAAGTCTGTTTTTGTGCCACAGTGTTTTGATTACTGTAGCTTTGTAGTATAGTTCAAAATCAAATAGGATGAGATCTCCAGTTTTGTTGATCTTTCTCAAAATTATTTTGATTCTTCAGGATCTTTGTATTTCCAGAAACATTTTTGAGTTATTTGTTATAGTTCTGTGAAAAATGCCATTAGTCTTTTGATAGGGATTACATTGAATCTGTAGAGTGCCTTGGGTAATTTGGTCATTTAACAAGATTAATCTTTACAGTGAACACAATACCTCTTTTATTTCCTCAAAGTCTTACAAATTGTCTTGTACAGATCTTTTACCTCCTTCAGAATACTTATTCTTAGGTATTCTATTCTTTTTCTTGTGATTCTAAATGGGATTGTTTTAAAGAAATTCTCATTCTCAGTGATAGTATACTGAAATGCAACAGATTTCTGTATATTAATTTTACATCCTACAATTTCCTTGAATTTATTGTTGAGTTCTAGTAATTTTTGAAGGTGGTCTTAAGATTGTCTATGTATAGAATCATGTCATCTGAGGCTTCCAATTTGAATATCACTGAAAAGCGAGTTTTAGGAAAAAGAACTAACAAAACTGAGATAAAAGAAGAGAGGTGGAATAGAAACAA
This sequence comes from Neotragus moschatus, assembly GCA_006410615.1. Taxonomy (NCBI): domain Eukaryota; kingdom Metazoa; phylum Chordata; class Mammalia; order Artiodactyla; family Bovidae; genus Neotragus; species Neotragus moschatus. The sequence goes on along the minus strand of SJYA01000601.1, from coordinate 1,782,059 downwards.
GTGTTGTGTGTGATAACACAGACCCAAAGATAAGAGTGAGTTTAAAGAAAAATATAATAATACTGTTAAATACTGCTGAGAGATTAATTATGGTGAGAACAGGAAATGCTGTTGATTTTATTGTGTGGCAAAGGGTTCTCTTACTTCCTCAGCTGAAGTGACTTGTCCTGTCTTCCTTCTCAGGCAACTTTTTCAATTCTCCTAATATCTTTTTATCTCATCCAGCCACACTCCCAAATCGCTTTCTAAAAATCATTTTCTGTTTCCAGGATAAGTGTTCAGCTCTTCCTAGTGTGGCCATTCTAACATTTAATTGCCTGTCTGAGTCAATTCGTTAGTGTCTGGTTTTGTTTATTTTTCCTATTTCAGTTCATAATACTCTAGCCAATATCCCGCTCACCTCTACTTTCATTATACCCATATGGCAAAATCTCAAACCTGGATTAATGCAAGTAACCATTTTCCATGCTATTCTGCATCAGCTGAGCACTTCTGGAGAAAGCCACAAATTAGGGGAAACTGTTTCAACAAAATAGTCTTGACCATCAGTTTCATCTGGGCCCTCAACAATACCTGTCAATTTTACTATGTTTCTTTGAATAGTCCAACTCCCTACTTTCCACAACAGCACAGAGTAAGGACACACAAAAAGTCGGTGAATAAAAGATTTTCAGTGCTTCTATATTTTTGTAAAATCATCACTGACTAGTGTTTTTTCATTTTTAAAATATGATTCTCACTTTTACTTCATTTCTATTGGACAAGAGTCACTCTGAAGCTCGCTAATAAGCCTAAAAATCTCTCTGCACCTACAGTCATCTTTCCTCATTCCCTTTAGTTTTCAATATATTGTGTCCTCCAATATAAGGCCAGGGTCACTGCATAAACTTTGGATTCCATTTATTCTATCCTCCTAAAACTGCATTGTACGATTTTCCTTTTACTCTTTGTACTTTCAACTTTGACCCCTCTCTTTACTATTTCAAAAGTATTCAAAATCAACAATCTCAAACTCTATGGTAGATGCTGTGACTAATCACTCTGATTGCTGCCTTCTGAATTTAGGCATTCATTCTGTTAGTTGCCAGAAGTACTTACTGCTGATAGCTCACAGCTGAGTCCCTCCCCAGGCATTGCCATAAGCAGTATATAAAAAGAATCTCATCTCCTGTAGATGGATGAGTAAAAAAGCTGAGGATTAGTGCCAGAGCTTAATTATAAGAGTAGTTGAGCTCTAGAGAAGGTTGAATTTTGACTTCAACAAGACAGCTATGCCAACGTCAGGATCCTGATTAAGAAAGTGTGGAACTTGACATTTTGACAAGGGAACATCTGGATCAATGCACTCAAATATTTTAATCCTCATACTCTGCTGAACCATCTGGGCCTTCAGAAATGGCCTATTTCTTCTTCTTAAAGGCTAGCAGTACCAATCAATCGAGGACAAGTCAAAGGCCTCTGTCTTTCAAGACAACTTTCATACCTCTCAGAATTTACTCTCCCCTAACTTTCTAGTCACCAAACTAATAAAGTCAAAATGCAGACATGACACAGATATAGAGGAAGGAAAGAAAAGAAGCTATATCCACATAAAGGCTATAGAACCTAATCAAGGCATACCTGCAGGGCTAGGGAGGTGTATGTGCTTTAGATCAAGTGGATTCTGGTTCCAGGGAGGAGGTGGTAGAACATAAAGTTGGATGATAGCTGATTAATATAGAAGAGCTTTCACTTGACATAGGAACTTATACCTTGGTAAAAGACCTGGGAGATGGTATAAAAACTTGTTGGTGTGCTCTTGGAAATTGGGCAAAAAAGATGATCAATACAAAGTGACATGAAAGTGTAGACATTAGCATGAAAAATATTGGAAGACATAGCCAAAAGGCTTAGAGCAGTCAGTATGATAAGAGAGTTATATATATATATGGATGGAAATACTATCATTCAACTATGTTCCACAGGGATTTCACAGGACATTCCATTTATCAAATTATTAAGGAATTTTCCAGAAATCTTATTGGTAGCTGTCCTCTCTAGATGAGGACTGATGATAAGACATGCTATTACAGAACAGGGATTCATGATAATAATGGGAATGAGAGAATCCAAACAGTAATAGAGGACTGGAAAGAATATTTGCTTCCCCAGTGGCTCAGTGGTAATGAATCCACTTGAGGTGCAGAAGCCACAGGATGCAAGGGTTTGATCCCTGGGTTAGGATCCCTGGGTTAAGATCCCCTGGAGGAGGGCATGACAACCCACTCCTGTATACTTGTCTGAAGAATTCCAATGGACAGAGGAGCCTGGCAGGCTACAGTCCATGGGGTTGCACAGAGTCAGACATGACTGAAGACATACGTAATTCAGTTCAGTTCAGTTCACTTGCTCAGTTGTGTCCGACTCTGTGCAACCTCATGAATTTCAGCACACCAGGCCTCCCTGTCCATCACCAACTCCCAGAGTTCACTCAGACTCACACCCATTAAGTAAGTGACGCCATCCAGCCATCTCATCCTCAGTCGTCCCCTTCTCCTCCTGCCCCCAATCCCTCCCAGCATNTGTTCGTAGTTATGCTTTCTAAGGCCCACTTGACTTCACATTCCAGGCTGTCTGGCTCTAGGTGAGTGATCACACCATCGTGATTATCCAGGTCATAAAGATCTTTTTTGTACAGCTCTTCTGTGTATTCTTACCACCTCTTCTTAATATCTTCTGCTTCTGTTAGGTCTATACAATTTCTGTCCTTTATCGAGCCTATCTTTGCATGAAATGTTCCTTTGTGGAGACAGTGCTTAACTCACAGAGCAGGAGGGGTACATTTATCTTAATGAGCAGCACCTTGGAGCAGCAGTAGTGAGGGACAGTGCCGACTCACAGAGAGCTGTGGAGATGGTGTATGCAAGGGTCACAACAAAGGTATTCTCAGTCTAAATAATTAAAGGCAGCCAAGATTGAATGGCCAAGAGCTTGAAAGAACTGCTGTAATACAAATTCATGACCCCTTGCTTAGCTTCCAGACCTGCCAGTTTTCGGGTTCATCACCCATTTAATTAAAGAAAGGCTGGTTCACAGGGAAGAGGTAACCAGTAGTTACAACCAAGTGTTTATGGCGACTTTAAACAAATTACAAAATATTTATCTCTTTTTTTTTTCTTTTATAAAATTGGGGCAATAATGGGATCTTCTCATTGGTCATCTTATGTAGATTAAATGAAATAATATAGGTGGCCTTTTGAAAGGTTGTTGTTGAATCACAATGCCGGGATTCTCGGCCCCTGGAGGAGAAGAATTCAATCTGGGTCCAGAGACAAGGCTTGATCACTCAGAGCTTTTGTGTAATAAAGTTTTATTAAAGTATAATGATGCTAAAGCTGAAACTCCAGTAATTTGGCCATCTCATGATAAGAGTGGACTCATTGGAAAAGACTCTGATGGTGGGAGGGATTAGGGGCAGGAGGAGAAGGGGACGACAGATGGCTGGATGGCATCACTGACTCGATGGATGTGAGCCTGAGTGAACTCTGGGAGTTGGTGATGGACAGGGAGGCCTGGCAATTCATGGGGCCACAAAGAGTTGGACACAACTGAGCGACTGAACTGAACTGAAAGGAGACAGAGAAGCTTCTGACATAGGCATCAGAAGGGAGTGTAGCTCAGTCGGCAAAGAATCTGCCTGCAGTGCAAGAGACCCGGGTTTGATCCCTGAATTGGGAAGATTCCCTGGAGAAGGAAATGGCAATCCACTCCAGTATCCTTGCCTGGAAAATCTCATGGACACAGGAACCTGGTAGGCTGCAGTCCAAGGGGTCACAAAGAGTCGGGCACGACTGAGCAACTAACACTATATACTCTCCAATGAATCCAAAGAATGTCTGGAGGTTGTAAAGACCTCATCAGACTTTCTCCCATAGTTTACATTTTAAGATAACAGAATTAACCAAAAGGTTTAATCCAGAGACTGTCCTCAGGCAGAATACATTATTGTTATATAATCCTAAGGAATGTAGAAAAGGAAAAGAAGTTTGTCCTTTCTTCCTCCTTGAGAATTCCAGACCCCTCTCTCCTTGGGGACCCCTAGACTTCTTATCAACCTGCCTAGGAAGTGTCCAAAACATATTGGATATGAATTTTGTTATAAAAGTAGAGTATTAAGCAATTATTTGTCTTATTTATACAGAACAATTATAAATTTAATATTTGCCATGCATGCCATATAGGAATAGTCTTTATGAAAATGTCAGCTCTCTCTCATACATACTTGGTACAGTAAAATTCAGTGACCACCTCTCTGGTTGTTTCATCTCTTCCTTGGGTTCTTCTGCACAACCCATCTTTTATCTAATTTCTTTCAACTTTTGAACTGAGGTGCTTGATCTTTCAATTCTTGATCTGTAAAGAAGAATATATTTTTAATAATTCACCCTAAGAATCAGATCATATCTATCACTCAACCTCTTTCTGATGCCACCAACATAAAGCTTCTGGATTTCGTTTTATCATAAATATTTCAATAAATCCATAGGGTAGCTTTGGAGATTTATTTTTGAAAAAAAGAACTTTTTAGATGTTTAAAAAAAGCTCCTACTAAAGGAGCTCCTTTTAAAATTTAATAATTGGGTCAAAGTTAATCCTTTTTTTTTTTTTTTTTTTACAATTGTGACTATTTGTATCATATACTAGTAATTTTTTCATATTTTTCCTTAAATATAATTATTTTAAAAAGCAGATCAATAATTTATAGAAGTTGTAGCTTTTGAAAGTGAAAGAAAAAAAATCAAAAGAAGAAAAAAGATAACCCTGTATAACTTGTCTTTTGCAGGTTCTGAGAGTAGTTCTACTTGGCAAGAGAGGAAATAGCAACCAGTCTTCTGTCAGAGGCAGAAACTGAAGTCATACAGCTTTAATTTAAATGATTGATAAGGTTAAAATTTGCAAACTTGTGCTGTCACTTCAGTCATGCCCGAGGTGATCCTAAGGACTGCGTAATCCTAAGGACTGTAACATGCTAGGCTCTTCTGTCCATGAAATTCTCCCAACAAGAATACTGGAGTGAGTCGCCATGCCCTCCTCCAAGGGATCTTCCCGATGCAACATTGTAGATAATTATACTCTCATTTGATAGCAAGAGGTTCAAAATATTGATAGCCATAAAACAAAACAAAAAACAAACAAAAAACTGTCCAAGTTCCCATGGCCAGGATGTCACAGAGCTGGAATTCAATCCTAAAATTTGCAAACACTAAATTCAAGATCTTGTCTTCGGGCCTATTGCTTTTCGCAAGTTTCTCCAGTCTCTTGCCCTTCTTAACCTAGTACTGATCCAGCTCAAGGTCAGAGAGAACCACCAGGCTTTCTTGGATGCAAATGAATATCACCAAGCCGAACCTAAATGTGCTCAAAGGGGCTTGGGACAGATAGGCAGGAAAGAAGTAACAGGAAAAATGGGAAATGCAACTCTTGCCAAATGCCAGTCATATAAATTGTTGATGTTGGTGCTTTAGTTGCTAAGTCATGTCCAACTCTTGTGACCCCATGGACTGCAGTTTCCCAGGTTCTTCTGTCCATGGGATTTTTCAGGCAAGAATACTAGAGTGGGTTGCCATTCCCTTCTCTTACCTAATTTTGTATTTATCCCTCATGCTGCTGAGCTAACTTACTGTTACCATAGGAAGAAAAGGTCACACCAAGTTTAATTACCACACTAGTAAAAAAAATTCATTTTCAAAACAGTATAGTTCAGTTCAGTTCAGTCGCTCAGTCGTGTCTGACTCTTTGCAACCCCATGAATCACGGCATGCCAGGCCTCCCTGTCCATCACCATCTCCCGGAGTTCACTCAGGCTCATGTCCATCGACTCTGTGATGCCATCCAGTCATCTCATCCTCGGTCATACAAAATACATGTGCAAAGGAGCCCCTTCACTAAATACAGTCAGTCTACAAGTATGAAAATGTTTGATCCTTTCACCAGAAGACATTAGAATCTAAATGGGATAATTATAAGCATATCCTAACCCTGATAAAAGGAAAACTCCAACAATGGACTGTCATTCATTGGAGTTGGAAGACCTTGTGGGAGAGTTAGGCATTTGGGCTAAATCTTGATAGGAATACCTTTTCTCTTACAAATAGAAAAAAGAGAAAAGGGTAAGTAAGCAAAAAGAAAAACATGCAACTGAGAGGCCTAGGGCATGGAACAGAATGATGAACCATCCAGTGGGGTGAGACATTAGTAATGATAATGTTCAAATGAAAACTAAAGCTGGATCAAGTAGAATCCCTTTCCTTATGTATCTCCATACTATACTTAAGAATTTAAATTTTATTTTGGAAATGGGAGTCACCATCAAATGTGAGTTTTGTTTGGTGTGGCCAGAGGAATGATATAATAATGCAATTACACCTGTGTTTGAAAAAAAAAATACTGTAAAGAATCTAAGGACTGGGTACTGACAACCTTCCTCATAGAGTAAGTTAGTAAGAACTGTGAATCTCTAAACCTTCAAAGCCCTTTGTCTGGTAATCAATAAATGTTGGATGAAAGTCTTTGGTTTCAAGAAAATTGCATGCAAAAACATAGCTTTAATGTTCTAGAGAATGAGACTGTTTCTACGTGGTGTCATACGTAGTCCTGGAGCAGAGAAAAGTCAGCCTCAGTGAAAATGGAGAAGGAACTCTATGAGAAGGCTGTCTGTCAGGAGTCACTACCTGTTGGTCAAGGGATGCAGCCAGCCCTCACCAAAGCCCCTGAGAGGAAGCAGAGAACTTCGTTTTGCTTCTTTGCCCACACCTCTTCTTGAATCTTCTCACTTGCTTAACCAAACAGGAAGCTAGTGGGCAAGGGAGCCCTTTGATATAGGCCAGACCATAGTCTCACTGAGCGCAGAGGTGGGTAAGAGTGTTTTTGAGAGAAAAATAGAAAATATACAAACAGCATGCAATATTACACATGACTGATGAATATAAGTAGTTCCAATGAAAGTACTAATATTAAACAAGATAACACATATCTACTTGGATTATCATGAGAAAACATTCTTCTTCTTCTGTGCTGTATTTTCAAATACCAACTTACTCTTGAAAATTTCTTTTTCTGTATAGTTGATACTCATACCCAAATATAACCAACTTAAAAATAGTATGTAAATATAATTTTAAAATGTAGTTTATATATTACATGTGCATTTCTTGATTAAAAGTCACTCAGATAGTGACTAGATTTTTTATTTGCAATGTGGATTAACAACAAATATGCCAAAATTTATAATGAACTTTAAAACATAGTTATTTGTCTTTTACCCTCACTGTCACACCTCACAGAAGACTGCATTTCACTAAATGCAGTATGGTGACATCTTCTTTCAAATACTGAGACAAATGATACACTATTATTTATTCAAAACGTAAAATACTTGAATCGTCTTTCACCACATGAGATTTCATAAGATATATTTTATAATCATTAAATTATGAAAACTACAATTCTAAAAATGCCTGAAAACAGGGAAAAAATATCTTGAACACTCATGTTTAAGCTACAATCTAAGAACAACAAAGATGACTGGATAGAAATATCCAATTTTCATTAGAAATCTATACTATATGCCTTATGCATAAATTACTCATTGCAATTTCAAGTATAAAAGTAGAGGTCTGAAGAAAATGTGACTCTTGGCGCCACACAGGCTACAGAGCAGGGATTGAAGCTGGCTAAGATAGCATATTCAAAATCAGAGACATTACTTTGCCGACTAAGGTCTGTCTAGTCAAGGCTATGGTTGTTCCAGTAGTCATGTATGGATGTGAGACTTGGCCTGTGAAGAAGGCTGCGTGCCGAAGAATTGATGCTTTTGAACTGTGGTGTTGGAAAAGACTCTTGAGAGTCCCTTGAACTTCAGGGAGATCCAACCAGTCCATTCTGAAGGAGATCAGCCCTGGGATTTCTTTGGAAGGAAAGATGCTAAAGCTAAAACTCCAGTACTTTGGCCACCTCATGCGAAGAGTTGACTCCTTGGAAAAGACTGATGCTGGGAGGGACTGGGTGCAGGAGGAGAAGGGGACGACAGAGGATGAGATGGCTGGATGGCATCACTGACTCGATGGACTTGAGTCTGAGTGAACTCCAGGAGTTGGTGATGGACAGGGAGGCCTGGTGTGCTGCAATTCATGGGGTGGCAAAGAGTTGGACACGGCTGAGCAGCTGAACTGAGCTGAACTGAAGACCAGTGAGTCTGTAAGCCTACAGAATTAGGCACTTTTACTACTCAATACTCTGCAATGGCCTATCTGGGAAAATAAAGTAAAAATGAATAGATTATATATATACATACATACATATATATATATATATTATATAAACCTCTTTGCTGTACAGTGGACATTAACACAATATTGCAAATTATATACACTCCAATAAAATGTTTAAAAAAAATCCTAATCAAAGAAACATAAATAAGAACTAATTTATGGCTTCTTGATTTTTCCCTTAAAAGTCTCAAAGACCTTTGAAAGGTCATATGGTAAATGAATACAGTTAATACAAAGTGCATAAAATTTAAAAAAATATTAATTTATTCTGAGGTAAAAACCAAAAAGGAAGATTGTTTTAAACCCATATTAACATCCTATACACTATAAGCAAAGCATTAAAAACTCAATTTCCATCTCAAAATCCCTGTTTTCATTCTCATTGTTCATAGTTGCTTTGATGTTTCTGCACTCTGACAGAGCACGGTTTCATTTGGGGAAAGGAATCAATTTCTCAATGTAAATTGTGATTTACATACTTCCCTTTGCCACCTATTTTGAATTGATTTGATTCTAGAGGCACTAAGACATGTGAAAAACACTGTTTTGCTTGATTTAATAAACGTTTAGAAAATGGCTTGTTGGATAAGCCCTAGACCGAGAACTAGCAATCCTGAAGGAATGAATTTTCCTTTTCTTTGTCAGTGCCTTTCTTAGTGTGCCTGGCTCTACTCTTTAATTAAGGTACAAAGGAATTCTCAGGTCAAAAGGAAGCCAACATCTCTGCATAGAGAATCCATCTACCTTGTAATAACCTGTTCACAGGAAACAATTTTGGCTCTGAAGTATGGTTTATTAAAATTGTATGATAGTGTTAAAATTGATGGAACTTAGGACCTAGCCTTTTCCAAAGGTCTAAAGAGAAAAGTAAAGCAATGAGGTAGTTTATTCTTACAGATATATCAATGGGCCAGTTAAAACAATCATACTTCTTTATAGAGAAAACACCTCATAAGCGTCCCTAAAAGGTAAATAGTTAATCATTTAAGCGATTTATTCAAAGAACAAGCAGAAGGTATCAGGGTAAAATTTTGATCACATGCTTTGTGATAGGTACTCTGTTAAGTACTTTATTTAAATCATATCTATACTCCAAAGCAATCAGGATGTTCATTTCAAGACAAGGAATATGGAACTTTATGGCAAACAGTCTCTATTTTCTTGAGTATCTTTCTGCTTATCAAGCTTAGAACACAGCCAAAATCTCTCAGATAACCATCTGGTAATCATTCATTGAAAACCCTGTTTTCTGTCTTGGCAGAAGTAGATGTGTGAGTAATTCTCAATCACTGTATCTCTTGGACACATTCCCTGTCAACTCAGATAATCCCACATGTAGCAGCAGATCTTCACTAGATTAAGAAAGTTAAATGCTCACCAGAAATTTTGCCATATTAGTAATCTTTTTATTCAGGCAATATTCTGGAATTCAAAAGAAATCAGGTCAATAGCTGTTGCTGGTAAATAACGCCAAGCCTTAGAAAAAGCCAAAAGGTGTCTGAGTACACCAACTTCTGTAGTTCAGCCATTGCAGAAATCAAGCCAGGTTGCGGGAGCCAGGGCAGGGGGCAGGGGGAAATATTTCCTTTGTTTTTTTGTTGTTTCTGATTTAAGTTCTCACTAAAGTTTCAGAATGTTTTGTTGGCAAATATGGCCTAAAGAACTAACTTGGGAGCTGGATTCTGAAACAATTCTTAGGTCAGAATATGAAATAGAACTTGTTACAGGTTAAGATACCAGCAAAAAATATTGTAGATATGTACTGAACATAATGCAATCACTTGGTTACATGTGCTAACAACTATGACATGTATTAAGCAGATTTTCTATTTTTTAACCATTATAAGGTGATTTTTTTTTTTCTCTATGGAAAAATGTTGATGGTATGGCTGTGTGTACATGCAGGCTCGTTTTCTTCTCTGCTTTCCTCATTAGAGCTTCAAAGTTAAGTAATTGTGATATAAGAGATGATGTTTAAGAGCACTTATATATGGGAACAGAAAGACAAAGGTTTGCAGCCCTGTTCCTTGGTGGATCAAATGGTGAAGAATCTGCCTGCCAATGCAGGAGACCCAGATTTGATCCCTGGTTTGGGAAGATACCCTTGAGAAAGGAATGGCTACCCACTCCAGTGTTCTTACCTGGAGAATTCTGTGAACAGAAGAGTCTGGAGGGCTACATACAGTTGATGGGATCACAAAGAGTCAGACACAAATGAGCAACTAATATTTTCACACTTTCACTTTTTTCCAGCTCTTAATGGCTCTGTGACTTTATCAAATTGTTTCATATTTCTAACAATTTACCTTATTTATAAAATGGAAATGAGCATGTTATTATAAGGGTTACAAGTAATGTTAATCATTCATGTAAATTTCTTTAAGAGTTCATGAAACATGGCAAGGGCAAAATAATGTTGGCTAAGACAATAATTGCTATCATTATGTTAATTTTCATCAGAAATACAACTATCATAAATTACAAATTGAAAATATGGGAAGGTCTCCAAAATCTTTTAATTAAATAGCAAAATTTTGAACCTCATTACCAAGGAGGTTTATTCATTCCGCTCATGATTTTGGTATGAAATTAGAAAATATTTCATAGACAGTCACTAGGCATGATGAAGCCTTTCTCTAATTATCCAGAACAAACTTCTAGAAAGACGCATCACTGGGTAACTGCCATCAGGTTAACCTGGCAGTAACTCTGAATAAACGATCCAGAGGCCTGACAAGACTGCAGAGAACCAGCTGTAGTGAGCCATGATGAAGCTCAAAGGAGCCTGGCATAATCAGAAGAGGATTTTCCATTAGAGTCAGAAGGTAAAACAAATATTTTAAAATAAAGAAACATTTTTAATTTAAATAAAAAGAAAAACATAGAGATGTTTGAAAGCCATATGTAGTCTTATATTGTCAGACCTTTACATTTGTAATTTTATCCACCTGAAATGCCTTATCTCATCTGGCCATCCTCTACATGCCCTTCGAAAATCATCTCAAGTGTACCTTCGAATTTATCAGGGTTGGCATGCAAAGTGGATGCTATTTGCCACTCCAGATTTATAACCTTTCTTCAGGTTATAAGGGTAAAGAGTACCGAGTTTGAATCAAAGGCCAGATTTGAGGTTCTGGGTTGAGCACTTATAGAATTTCTATAACTTTGGTGAATTTTCTCCAATCGAGTTTCTCTAAGCCTGGATCTCCTCATCTGAAAACTGATATCTTTAATATCTTCTCTGCCTATCTCATAGAAGAATTACAGAGATCAAATGATAGAATTCAGGAAAGAAATTTGTGAACATTGAGTCTCTATTTAAACATAAAACAAATTATTTTATTATTAATACATTTAGTCACCTAGTCACCTCAAATTCAAAATTTTTTTAAATGACAGAGACAATAATATGAAATTTTACTTTTTCTTAATTTTAAAAGCATAATCATATTTGAGTTCCCTTTCTCTAGTGACTTGAAAACGTCTCTCCCCGTGGTAGAATTGACGTATATTCTGAGAGAGAATTCACTTTGTATTGTAAACCATTTTTTTTTTTCAAATTAGGAAAGATTAAACTCTATTCTGAAAAATGGTTTTAACAGATATAAATCATCAATGTGTCCCAAGAGCATTTAATAGTCACACTAAATACTGCAACTTATTGAAGAATCTCCTTATATAAACTAGTTAACATTTTTTCTTACATCAAGCATGACTCTCTCCTATTTGCTGTATAGGATATGAACCCAACCAATTATGCATTAGTACCACTGGGGCTCTGGCAGGAAAGAGGAAGGAGATGAGAAGCTCAGAATTGATTGTTTATTAGCAAAAATAACGATTTCACCAATCCTTTTATAATAGGAAGTGGTAGAAAGTGAAGCAAGAAATGCAGTGGGGCCTGAATAATAACCGAAGAGCACGTAGCAGTCACTTCTGGATGACGCTGATGTCTTTTTATCACACTATGTAAAAAATATGCCTGCAAAATTCTTACCCTAAAGAGAGAATGAGGGATGTCAGGGAGAAGGAAATGGCAACCCACTCCAGTGTTCTTGCCTGGAGAATCCCAGGGACCAGGGAGCCTGGTGGGCTGCCGTCTATGGGATCGCACAGAGTCGGACACAACTGAAGCAACTTAGCAGCAGCAGCAGAAGCAGTAGGTAGGTGAGTACATGGTCAAATGACAAGATTCTTAACATATTACATTTTATTTTAAAACAATGGTGAAAGACATTCTAGATACATTTCGGTTCAATTGCTCACTTGTATCTGACCCTGTGAGCCCATGGACTGCAGCGTGCCAAGATACCCTGTCCATCACCAACACATGAACCTTGCTCAAACTCATGTCCATTGAGTCAGTGATGCCATCCAACCACCATAACCACTGTTTCCCACTTCTCCTCCTGCCTTCAATCTTTCCCAGCATCAGGGGCTTTTTCAATGAGTTGGCTCTTCACAAAAGGTGGCCAAAGTATTGGAGCTTCAGTTTCAGCATCAGTCCCTCCAGTGAATATTCAGGACTGATTTCCTTTAGGAGTGAATGGTTCGATCTCCTTGCAGTCTGAGGGACTCTCAAGAGTCTTCTCCAACACTACAGTTCAAAAGCGTCAATGCTTCAGTGCTCAGCCTTCTTTATAGTCCAACTCTCAGTTCCATACATGACTACTGGAAAAACCATATCTTTGTCTAGACAGACCTTTGTCAGCAAAGTAATGTACTGATTTTTAATATGCTGTCTAGGTTTGTTGTACCTTTTCTTTCAAGGAGCAAGCATCTTTTAATTTCATGCATGCAGTCACTATCTGTAGTGATTTTGGAGACCAAGGAAATGAAGTCTGTCATTGTTTCCGTTGTTTCCTCATCTTTTTGCCATGAAATGATGTGACCAGATGCCATGATCTTAGTTTTTTGAATGTTGAGCATTAAGTCGGCTTTTTCATGCTTCTGTTTCACCTTCATCGAGAGGCTCTTGAGTCACTCTTTGCTTTCTGTCATAAGGATGGTGTTATTTACATATCTGAGGTTATTGATATTTCTCTTGGCAATCTTAGTTCCAGCTTGTGCTTCATCTAGCCCAGCATTTTTCAGGATGTAATCTGCATATAGTTTAAATAAGCAGGGTGATAATATACAGCCTTGACATACTCTTTTCCCAATTTGGAACCAATCTGTTGTTCCATGTCCAGTTCTAACTATTGCTTCCTGGCATGCATATAAGAGGCCTCTCAGGAGGCAGGTAAGGTGGTAGGGTATTTTCATCTCTTTAAGAATTTTTCACAGTTTGTTTTTGATTCACACAGTCAAAGGCATTAGCATAGTCAATGATGCAGAAGAAGATATTCTCCCAGAATTCTCTTGCTTTTTCTACGATCGAGCAGATGTTGACAATTTGATCTCTGGTTTCTCTGCCTTTTCTGAATCCAGTTTGAACATCTGGAAGTTCTCAGTTCACATAATGCTACTGCCTAGCTTGGAGAACTTTGAGCATTTCTTTCCTGGCCTGTGAAATGATGGCAATTGTGCAGTTGTTTGAACATTCTCTGGCATTGTCCTTCTTAGAGAACGGAATGAAAACTGACCTTTTCCAATCATGTGGCCACTGCTGAGTTTTCCAAGTTTGCTAGTATATAAAGTGCAGCACTTTCACAGCATCATCTTTTACGATTTGATATAGCTAAGCTGGAATTCCATCACCTACACATGGGTTTGTTCGTAGTGAGGCTTCCTTAGGCCCACTTGACTTTGAAATCCAAGATGTCTGGTTCTAGGTGAGTGATCACACCATCTTGGTTATCAGAATCATTAAGATCTTTTTTTGTATAGTACTTCTGTGTATTCTTACCACCTCTTCTTAATATTTTTTGCTTCTGTTAGGTCCATGCCATTTCTGTCCTTTATTATGCCCATCTTTGCATGAAATGTTCCCTTGGAATGTCTAATTTTCTTTAACAGATCTCTTGTCTTTCCCATTCTGTTGTTTTCCTCTATTTCTTTGCACTGTTCACTTTAAAAGGCTTTCATATCTTTCCTTGTTATTCTTTGGAACTCTGCATTCATATGGATATATCTTTCCTTTTCTCCTTTGCCTTTCCCTTCTCTTGTTTTCTCAGCAATTTGTAAGGCTTCCTCAGACAGCCATTTTGCCTTTTTGCATTTCTTCTTCTTGGGAATGGTTTTGATCACAGCCTCCTGCACAATGTTACAAACCTCTGTCCATAGTTATTCAGGCATTCTGTCTATCAGATCTAATCCCTTGAACCTATTTGTACTTCCACTATATAATTGTAAGGGATTTGGCTTAGGTCATACCTGATTGGTCTAGTGGTTTTCCCAACATTCTTCAAGTTAAATCTGAATTTTGCAATGTTTTCATATTCTGAGCCACAGTCAGCTCCCAGTCTTGTTTTTGCTGATTGTGTAGAGTTTCTCCATCTTTGGCTGAAAAGAATATAATCTATTTGATTGCAGTATTGACCAACTGGTGAAGTTCATGAGTAGAGTTGTCTCTTGTTTTTTGGAAGAGGGTGTTTGCTATGACATCAAGAATCATTCTCTTGGCAAAACTCTGTAGACTCTGCCCAGCTTCATTTCGTACTCCAGGCCAAATTTACCAGTTACTCCAGATATCTCTTGAATTTCTATTTTTTGCATTCCAATCTCCTATGATGAAAAGGACATCTTTTTTTTTTTTTTTTTTTTTGGTGTTAGTTCTAGAAAGTCTTATAGATCCTCCTAGAACGGCTCAATGTTAGCTTCTTCAGCATTAGTGGTTGGGACATAGACTTGGATTACTGTGATATTGAATGATTTGCCTTGGAAACGAACAGAGATCACTCTGTGGTTTTTGAGACTGTACAAAAGTACTGGATTTTAGACTCTTTCGTGGACTATAAGGGCCACTCCATTTCTTCTAAGGAATTTTAGCCCACAGTAGTAGATATAATGGTCATCTGAATTAAATTTGCCCATTCCCATCCTTTTTAGTTCACTGATACCTAAAATGTTGACGTTCACTCTTGTCATCTCCNGTTAGCTTCTTCAGCATTAGTGGTTGGGACATAGACTTGGATTACTGTGATATTGAATGATTTGCCTTGGAAACGAACAGAGATCACTCTGTGGTTTTTGAGACTGTACAAAAGTACTGGATTTTAGACTCTTTCGTGGACTATAAGGGCCACTCCATTTCTTCTAAGGAATTTTAGCCCACAGTAGTAGATATAATGGTCATCTGAATTAAATTTGCCCATTCCCATCCTTTTTAGTTCACTGATACCTAAAATGTTGACGTTCACTCTTGTCATCTCCTGTTTGACAACTTCCAATTGACCTTGATTAATACCTAACATTGCAGATTCTGATGCAATACTATTGTTTATAGCATCAGACTTACTTTCAACACCAGTCACATCCACAACTGGGTGTTGGTTTTGCTTTCAGTTCAGTTCAGTCGTTCAGTTAGTCAGTCAGTTAAGTCACTTAGTCGTGTCCAACTCTTTGTGACCCCATGAATTGTAGCACGCCAGGCCTCCCTGTCCATCACCAACTCCTGGAATTTACTCAGACTCACGTCCATCGACTCAGTGATGCCATCTAGCCATTTCATCCTCTGTCATCCCTTTCTCCTCCTGCCCACAATCCCTCCCAGCATCAGAGTCTTTTCCAATGAGTNTTAAAAGAGGCTTACTCCTTGGAAGAAAAGTTATGACCAACCTAGACAGCATATTAAAAAGCAGAGACATTACTTTGTCAACAAAGGTCCTTCTAGTCACGGCTATGGTTTTCCCAATGGTCATGTATGGATGTGAGAGTTGGACTATAAAGAAAGCTGAGCACCAAAGAATTGATGCTTTTGAACTGTGGTGTTGGAGAAACCTCTTGAGAGCCCTTGGACTGCAAGGAGATCCAACCAGTCCACCCTAAAGGAGATCAGCCCTGGGTGTTCATTGGTAAGACTGATATTGAAGCTGAAACTCCAATACTTTGGCCACCTGATGCAAAGAGCTGACTCATTGGAAAAGATCCTGACGCTAGGAAAGATTGAGGTCAGGAGGAGAAGAGGACGACAGAGGATGAGATGGTTGGATGGCATCACTGACTCAATGGACATAGGTTTGGGTGGACTCCAGGAGTTGGTCATGGACAGGGAGGCCTAATGTGCTACAGTTCATGGGGTTGCAAAGAGTCGGACATGATTGAGCAACTGAACTGAACTGAACTGAACTCTGCATATAAGTTAAATAAGCAGGTGACAATATACAACCTTGACACACTCCTTTTCCTGTTTGCAACCAATGTGTCGTTCCACGTCCAGTTCTAACTGTTGTTTCCCGACCTGCATACAGGTTTCTCAAGAGGCAGATAAGTTGGTGTGGAATTCCCATCTCTTTTTGAATTTTCCACAGTTTATTGTGATCTACACAGTCAAAGGCTTTGGCATAGTCAATAAAGCAGAAACAGATGTTTTTCTGGAACTTTCTTGCTTTTTTGATGATCCAGTGGATGTTGGAAATTTGATCTCTGGTTCCTCTACTTTTTCTAAAACCAGCTTGAACATATGGAAGTTCTCAGTTCATGTATTATTGAAGCATGTCTTGGAGAATTTTGAGCATTACCTTACTAGCATGTGAGATGAGTGCAATTGTGCGGTAGTTTGAGCATTCTTTGACATTGCCTTTCTTTGGGAGTTTTTGCTTTCGTTCCATCTAGTCATTCTTTCTGGAGTTATTTCTCCACCCTTTTGCAGTAGCATATTGGGCATCTATCAATCTGGGGAGTTCATCTTTCAGTGTGATATCTTTTTGCCATTTCATATTGTTCATTGGGTTCTCGAGGCAAGAATGCTGAGGAGGTTTGTCATTCCCTTCTCCAGCAGACCACGTTTTGTCAGAACTCTCCACCATGACCCTCCCATCTTGGGAGGCCCTACATGGCTTCATTCATAGTTTCACTGAGTTAGACAATCCTGTGATCCATGAGATCAGTTTTGTTTGTTTTCTGTAATTGAGGTTTTCATTTAATCCATGCTTTACCAATAGATATGGAGCATTACAAAAAAAAATCTTTATTTAAGTTATTAAGAGGATTTACTTGGTTTTGGCTTTGTTGTTATAATTTTCAAGGAGTATCCAAGACTAGAGAAGAAGAAAGAAGGATCTATGGGTTCCCCAAGATAGGAGACATGTTAAGTAGTTGAAATAAGGTTCATCAGGGAATGAATTAAGTCTGAGGATCCTAGACTTGACAAAGAGCCCTCTGTCAGAAATATCACAGTAGAGAAGCAAAGATGAAAGGACACTGTTGAATGTTACCACTTCAGTGGTAACAAAAGTAGACAGAGTGATGGACAATCAATAATCTTTCCTACTTCATTTCTGGTGTTAAGGGGCCTCCTGGAATCTTGGCATCATGGCACAATTCAGAAGTGGAGCCAATTCCCATGGCTGAATGAAGCTAAATTTTCTACTATTCGGGAGGCTGGAGGCTTAGAGTTTAAAATGTTTATTTCAGCAAAATCAAAAATATTTTTTAAAACTTGAATTGTGGAAGGAAATTTGACAACACTATGATAGTAATAGGTAAAAATTACTAAATTATTGTTACATCCTGGAAATTTTAATAATGTGTTTATACTGAGGAGCTCATTAAGTTTGATACAACTCTACTATGTTGGTACCGCTATAAACTCCATTTGACAAAGAAAATCCTGAAGCATGGAATAGTTAAGGAACATGTCCAATATCCACTCAGTGAATAGATGGACACAGGTCAGAAGATCAATTGGTCTAACTCTAAAACCACATGGGAGGTTAATAATATCATATTAAGAAACTTATCACTTTAGATACTGGAATATTGACTGTATAGTAAATATTAAGATATGTATTAAAATGCTAATAAATTAATTATAGTTAACATAATTGAATGTAAAGCCTCTAGTATAATAATTTTTAATAAAACTTAGTGCTAATTAAGAAGAACTCTGGAAGGAAGTATACAATAAATCCTTTGGATTTAAGGGAAAAAAAATCCCCTGTGGCTCAGATGGTAAAGATGGAGACCTGGGTTCAATCCCTGAGTTGGGACGATCCCCTGGAGGAGGGCATGGCAACTCACTCTGGTATTCTTGCCTGGAGAATTCCCATGGACAGAGTATCCTGATAGGCTATAGTCTATGGATTTGCGAAGAGTCAGATATGACCGAGTGACTAATCACATATAAATAATATGGAACAAAGGACTGTTTCAAAATTGGGAAAAGAATATGTCAAAGCTATATATTATCACCCAAATTATTTAACTTATATATACAATACACCATGCAATATTCCAGGCTGGATAAAGCACAAGTTGAAATCAAGATTGCCAGGAGAAATATCGGTAACCTCAGATATGCAGATGAAAACATCCTTATGGCAGAAAGCGAAGAGGAACTAAAGAACCTCTTGATGAAAGTAAAAGAGACGAGTGAAAGAGCTGACTTAAAACTCAACATTCAAAAAATGAAGGTCATGGAATCCAGTCCCATCACTTCACTGCAAAAAGATGGGAAAACAATGGAAACAATGTCAGACTTTATTTCCTTGGGCTCCAAAATCACTGCAGATGGTGACTGCAGCCATGAAATTAAAAGACGCTTGCTCCTTGGAAGAAAAGTTATGAGCAACCTAGATAGCATATTGAAAAGCAAAGATGTTACTTTGCTGACAAAGGTCCATCTAGTAGAAGCTATAGTAGTCACGTGTGGATGTGAGAATTGGACCGTAAAGAAGACTAAGCACTGAAGAATTGACACTTTTGAACTAGGAGTTGGATAAGATTCTTCAGAGTCCCTTGGACTGCAAGGAGATCAAACTAGTCAATCTTAAAAGAAATCAGTCCTGAATATTCACTGGAAGGACTGATGCTGAACCTGAACCTCTAATACTTTGGCCACATGATGTGAAGACTGACTCGCTGGAAAAGACCCAGATGCTGGAAAAGATAGAAGAGAGGAGGATAAGGGGACAACAGAAGATGAGACGGTTGGATGGCATTAGAGAGTCAATGGACATCAGTTTGAGCCAGCTCTGTGAGATGGTGAGGGACAGGGAAACCTGGCATGCTGCAGTCCATGGGGTCACAAAGAGTCAGAAATGATTGAGCGACTGAACAACACAATGGCTAAGGCAAGAACAAGATAAGATACAGGGATGCCAATAAGATATTTGGAAGATAAAAATCCTACATATCTTCAAATTAATCAGCCTGTGTAGCAACGTGGAATAAAATTGGTTGACTTCTATTTAAATGAAAAGAAACTTTAATAAGTTTGGTTTAAGCCCATTATTATCCTATAGAAGAAACCTAGAAATAAAAAAATCTAGTAATCCATTGTTTTAATTTGAATAGCTGTGCACATGCAAAGCTTTCCAGCAGTGGCTTACTTAGTCAAACAATTGCCCTCACCAAAGTTTCATGGGCATTTGAGTAAATGATTTTTAATAGTCTTGAGCACTCCCCTTTAATAAAGTATAATAGTTGAAATTTGGTTTGTTTAATCTGCACCCTTCTTTGTCTGAACCAAATAGTTATCTGCATGACTGCTTTTTGGGATCGGCTGCACAAACTCTTCAGATTATTTTTGAATAACTTCTATTAAATCCCTTTCATCACTGACTAACTTATCTCACCAAGGAAAACTGGAAGCCCCTTTTTCATTGAAAATGATTGGATTTTTTGCTCTTGGCCATATATTCTTTTGTAAACTTAACAGAAAACATCTATTTTCTGAAAATATCACTTCCAACTCTGGAAACTGAATCAGTCAAAACTGATTATCATTAGCCTAAAATAGTGACTTTCAATAACAGCAAAAATGAATAGTCAGCCTCAAACTGTGTTAAATGGCATATCTTTCCAACTAAATTTATTCTATCTGAATTACTTTTTCCTTACACACAGGGCATTTTGCGTCTTAGCCCCTCTCTGCATCCTGTAACCAATACAACCAGGATTCATGAGATGGACTGTTACTTTTTTCCTTATCCTAGAATCCCACCTCAGTCGATTAAGAAAAGTTTTTTTTCTAAGTTAATTAGAATGATATGGTCTACTGGTCTGGACATGAGAAATATTGACTTACTTCATGTAATGAAAATTCAAGTGATAATTTTTTTAATACAATAGCTCTCCAAAAGTTAAATTCTTTTTCAAACTAATCGTCTTGGTGATTACTGTGAATTAAACACAAATTAACACATAAAAAATAAACATACCATAAAAAATGATAGTTTGACATTTTGAGTTTTGATGAAGACACACATACCTGAAGCAAGTGTATACTAAAAAAAATAAATAAATTTGAATAACATACTATCCTTGGATGAATCCAAATTCTACTGCTCAGTGAATTGTATGGTTATTTTAGTCATGTGTGAGCAATTTCAGTGCTTAAAAGCCTTTTCATACATAGTTTTTAGTTTTATCTAAAAATGTTTTTATGCTACAATTTTATTTTAAAATGCATAATTATGAGTTCCCCAAAAGTTAAAATAGTTGTAGCGAGATTTGTGGATAAAGGAGAAAAAGAACAAGTAAAATCATCTTTCACTACGTTTCATGTGAAGACTGGGTTTACTTCCAAAGCTTTATTTATTATTTGTTTTTATTGTTCAATCAATGTATATTTATATCTGTGAAAATTATTTTGGAACTTTGTGAAGATGGAATGCATCATTACTCCCCCATTAAAATTAATAATCTTTCCTTTCCATTTACTGGCTTTATACTGAGTTCTAGAGCTTTTGAGAATTGAAAGTTGTTAAGTTAGAGAAAAACATACATTAATACACATGCATAAGTAGATGAGAATGTTTATTGTTCATAACAATAATAGAAACCTCTTTGAACATTATTCCCTTTATGATTTTTGGAATAAAACTTTATATTTAAAGGGTTAGTCAAAAAGTTTGTCCAGTGTTTTTCTGTAAGATGCTTTGGGAAAACCCAAATAAACTTTCTGGCTAACCAATATATGAATGATTTATCATAATAATATATATATACATGTATGCATACATACACACACATACATGTTATGTAAAATGCATTTTCATTATATTGCACACTTGCAAAAACTTTTAGTGACTTTAGCAAAGCTATAGCTTATATACTGGTTGAAGGTTCACGATCTTGAATATCAGTATACTTTCTCTGTTATCCAACAAGTTTAATTTTTTTTATTAACAATTTAGGGAAAACTATCTGAACAGCTATCAACTATCTGATCTGACTTCTTTATAAAACTAAGATGACAATGCTACCCAGCCTGTAATTCATAGCAATGTTAAAAAAATTAATAAGATATATAAAATATTTCCATTTTCTCAGAGATAGTATATTGCATAAATCATAAATCAAAGTTACTATAGGTAAATAGGCAAGATACTGTAAACTTTATGGTTAATTTAAATGGTTGGCATTACTGGTCTAATTCATTTTAAAAAATTGTTTTCAAAAGTAAAGAGATTCTAAAGTTAATCACTTCTCATACTCAAAAGTCACCCTTAAGCTAGGTCTTCTTAATGCCATGGCTCTTTCAGAAAAGCATTTACACCATATTGCATGAGATACACATAGATATATATATCCAATTAATTCAATGACTTATTATACAGTCTAAGAGTTTTACCAAACTCTCTAATAAATCCATACTCCAATATGGATAACAAGCATTTAGTTATATATATTATATTATACATCAAGAACAAGTGAAATGGTTAAAATTAAGGTTGGTCAAGTCACAAAGTTTTTAATTTATTATGCCAGCGAATACTACAGGAAAATCACTTAAAATAATGCTAAGAAATCCATAGACATAATTATATATTTTAACTGATTCTATTTTCTCATTAGCTAGAACCAGCACTAACGTTTTCAAAATGTAATGACTAAAATGAGAATGAGTTTAAGAAATTCTTAAAAAGCTATATGAAGTAACTAGCTTCAGAAAGGCAAATTCAAATAAGAAAAAAGAAAGGGAGCAATAATATTCTAAAGTAAAATAAGCATAATAAGATGTTGTAATGGTTTTTGAACATCCCCATATAGGTTTGAACATTTGAGACAATGAATATTACAGCCATTACAAATAATTAGTTCCTTTACAATATTAAAGAAAATTAAGTTCAAATAAAGATGTAGTTTTCACTAAAGCTGAGTTAATTATCAGTATCAGTAATTCATAAATGGGCAATATTTAAATCTGTTAAATATTCAGTCTAATAACATCTTATTGTTGAAATTGTCATTGAAAAGAAAGGAGTGATTTGCAAGAGCTCTTTGAAATAAACACAGAGTAGCAAACAAATAATGTGAACACCAATCATAAAAGTTACCTGGTCAAATAAGTAAATAAGAAGATCAAGTCACAGTTGTAGGAACAGAAGTTGTAAGAAGGAGCCAAATACAGCGTTGCCTCAGGACAGTCAGACCAAGGGTCCCTTGTGGATAGTGCTTAGTGAGGTCACTAGTCCAGGGCCTCATCCTCAATCTTTCAGGTTTAGATATTCTCAGAAATTTTCTTTTTTCTGCACACTAGGAAAAGATTGACCTCTGAAGGACAGATTCACATTAACCCAGCTCATAAGGTTGACATATAAAATAAGAATTATATTTTCATGTTTTACAGTGACAAATACAACTCTTAAAGGACCTGGCACTCACATTCTATAATCATTTCTACTTTGCTCCTTGTAATCACACTAGAAGGGTACTTACAAAGCTCATCAGAAGAGCAATCTCAGGCTCTGCAGTAGTCCACGTCAGAGTGAACTGTGGTGGCATCAGGAGTGAACCTACCTCTCATGAAGTCTGATGACAAAATCACCAGCACTTGTTGGTGGGTTTCGCTATAAGTGGTGAAGAGAAGAGAGGAATTGAGAAAGCATCACAGATGATGCATTGTAGAAATTTGATTGTCAAAAAGAATAGAGACATAAAGCTAGCAGAAGGATGCCAGAGAATCATGTAAGTTTGCTTTGCCTGGCAGTATAGATTGTTGCATGTATCAGAGATAACGCCTGAGGAATTACCGTTGAAGACTTAGTAGTACTTACAGTGGCAACTGCCAATGGTTTTTGGCTAACTCTTTAACAATGTAATAGCTAGAATTCTGATCTGCCCAACCTGTCTCAAGAAGATAGTCCATATTGCTACTGTTAATACTGTGGACAACTGCACCCCATACTGCTGATCATTTGGACCCTTCCCATTACTCTGGTTTTCCCCAGTGGCTCAGCAGTAAAGCCTCCTGCAATGCAGGTGCCATCCCTGGATTAAGAAGATCCCCTGGAGGAGGGCACGGAAACCCATTTCAGTATTCTTGCCTGGAGAATTCCATGGACAGAGAAGCCTGGTGGGTTACAAACATAGTGTTTCAAAGAGTCGGACAGGACAAGCTAAAAAGCACTTACCACTACCATAGACATAACGCTCTAGTTTTTTTTTTTTTTTATCTTCATCTTTTTTTTTTTTTTAATTTTTATTTTTACTTTATTTTACTTTACATTGCTGTATTGGTTTTGCCATACATTGACATGAATCCGCCACGGGTGTACATGAGTTCCCAATCCTGAACCCCCTCCCACCTCCCACCCCATATCATCTCTCTGGATCATCCCCGTGCACCAGCCCCAAGCATCCTGTATCCTAGAACAGACATACTGGGAAAATTTCTTTCCCATGCCTCAAAGATGAACCGGTTCCTTCCCTCTTTTGCAAATACTGGTGAGGACTTTGAGAGATGCTTTTCTTTTTTCCTAATGTGTAAGGTCTATTTGCTTAGAATTGGCTTATAAGTTTCACCTTTAAACAACTATATATCCAGAGAGCCATAGGGCTTCCCTTCTGGCTCATATGATAAAGAATCTGCCTGTAATGCAGGAGACCCAGATTCGATCCCGGGGTCACGAAGATCCCCTGGAGAAAGGAATGTCAACCTATTCCAGTATTCTTGCCTGGAAAATCCCATGGACAGAGGAACTGGCAGGCTACAGTCCATGGGGTAGCAAAGAGTCAGAAAGGACTGAGCAAACACACATACACACACACACACACACACACACACACATACATGTGGTCCAGATTTAAAACAGAATCACAGTCACACACACTGAATTTTAGAAATCTGTTGTTTTCAATGTATTTTAATTGCATTTCAATATACATCAAAGGGGAAATACAATATACAATAATATTTAAAAATATTATTTCCTTTCATCCATATTCCTAACAAGTATAGAGGATCCATCACTTTTCTAAATATCCATTAAAAATAAAAATAAATAAATAAATAACCAACAGTGTGCAAAACTTTTATCCATTCTTAATCTTTCAATACTCACTTCAGAATTCTCTTCTGTTGATTTTTTTTTAAAGTTTTATTTTTAAATTCTTAGCATCTTGGATCTGGTAAATGTGGGAGCTCCTTTAGAAGTCAAGGGAAAGGCTAAAAATATCCACTTACTAATTTTGGACCTAACATATATTCACAGCCAGAGACAGTGTGACTTCTCCCTGGTTTCTCTCCTTTCACCCAACTTCTTACTGCATGGCTCTGAGAAAAATTCCTGAATCTTACTATTATCTGTATTTAAGTATTTTGCCAAAGGAAAGTAATAATTCCCTCTCAAATTGCAGAGGAAACCTAGGGAAACAAAATGTGAGAACAGATGTGAAAATAGCCAAATATTATTTGAAGGAGGAAAAGTGAGCAAGAACTGTTATTTATGTTATTTGCATTACTATTGTGACAATGCTACCACAATAAATGAGAAAGGTGGGAAATCTGATATGCTTTATAGATTTATCACTTCAGCATCCGCGTGCATGACCCTGACACAAGTTCCTAAAGAATAGAAGAATGAGATAAAAGAAAATACTAACAAGGAATTTCTAAAATGAAGCAGATGAAAAACAAGTGCTTGTAATTAAAGCAAGAGAAAGATTTCCTTGGAAAAAACAATTAAATTATTTTGTAGAAAATAAAAGACGAGACTGGCTGCTAAGAGATCTGAAACTTATCAGGGATCTGGGAGGAAATTTACAGATCATAAACAAAAAAAATAAACTCCTTGTTATAACTGCAACTCAGAAAACAAGAGTCCCTAAGGACTTGAAGATGTTTCTTGCATTCTAGTATAAAATGATTCTTATTATCAGAAGAAAGGAAAATGTCCCACTAAGAACTAGAGAGTAGCAAATACAGACTAACAGCAGTCTCTGAGCATTTTACAAAAGTATCTTTTTGCCAAGAGGAGAAAGTTCTTGTCAAGATATGCATTAGCTGAAATGGACAAATAGAGTGTAAGTATGTTATATCACCAATTTATTGTTTCAAACAAATTGCTTCAAGGTCATAATTCCTTAAATATTTTAAATTACTAAAATTAACACTTTAGTGTGAGAAAAATCTCACACTAATGCTATAGACTTAAAGAGGCAGAGAACCAAGTTTTCTGTGGGCTCCAGTTGTCTACAACAGAGACCCTCCATTATGGAGAGATTAAAAAAAAAAAAAAAAAAAACCCAGAAACTACAGATTTCAAGGAACTAGTCTCAGAAATCCTGATTCATAAAGTATGAGGTGGAGAATAGGAGTCTGGTTTATAAGAAGCTCCCATAAAGTAATATTGCCCCACTCCAGTACTCTTGCCTGGAAAATCCCATGGATGGAGGAGCCTGGTACTTTGACGTTTCACTTTCGTGCATTGGAGAAGGAAATGGCAACCCGCTCCAGTGTTCTTGCCTGGAGAATCCCAGGGACGGGGGAGTCTGGTGGGCTGCTATCTATGGGGTCACACAGAGTCGGACACGACTGAAGCAACTTAGCAGCAGCAGCAGCAGTAGCAACCCCATGAACCACATTTTGAGACACTAGCCCAAAGAATCAAGTCTGAATTTTTCAGTGTACATCTAAAGCTTTGACATTCTAAGTATGAAATATCTTTTTTCATCCTACCTCTAACTCCAACTTTCCACACTCTTCCTCTCCAGACATACAGCTTATTTGGTATTATAATGGTATTACATACCATTGTATTACATGCTTATTGTTTCCACTGTTTCCCCATCTACTTGCCATAAAGTGATGGGACCAGATGCCATGATCTTAGCCTTTTGAATGTTGAGTTTTAAGCTAGTTTTTCACCCTCCTCTTTCATCTTCATCAAGAGGCTTTTCAGTGGCCTCTTCACTTTCTGTCATAAGAATGGTGTCATCTGCATATCTGAGACTTTATTTTCTTGGGCTCCAAAATCACTGCAGATGACTGCAGCCATGAAATTAAAAGACACTTGCTTCTTGGAAGAAAAGCTAAGAGAAACCTAGAGAGTGTATTAAAAAGTAGAGACATTACTTTGCCAACAAAGGTCCATATAGTCAAAGCTATTGTTTTTCCAGTAGCCATGTATGGATGTAAGAGTTGGATCATAAAGAAGGCTCAGTGCTGAAGAATTGATGCTTTTGAACTGTGGAGTTGGAGTAGATTCTTGAAGTCCCTTGGACTGCAAAGAGATCCAACCAGTCCATCCTAAAAGAAGTCAATCCTGAAGAGATTGGAGCGACTGATGCTGAGGCTGAAGCTCCAATACTTTGGCCACCTGATGTGAAGAGCTGACTCATTGGAAAAGACTCTACTGCTGGGAAAGATTGAAATCAGGAGAAGGGGATGACAAAGGATGAAATGGTTGAATGGCATCACCAACTCAGTGGACATGAATTTGAGCAAGCTCTGGGAGATGGTGAAGGACAGGGAAGCCTGATGTGTTGCAGTCTATGGGATCACAAAGAGTCAAACACAGATGATCAACCAAACAGTAACAACTATGCTTTAAGGCCAGCTTTCCCATTTGACTCAAATTGGGAATCTTCCTCCCATTCCAGTGCATCAAAATTCTGCTTCAAGAGTATTATCTACATTTCAACATCTCCTCTCCTTAATTATACTATCTTTCATTTTAAAATGTTTTATATTTTAAAATATTTTGTTGTTTGCTCCTAGTTAATTTATCTCATATTACAGATTATAGTGAGTTGATTTTATATCTGCTTCTTCCAGCAGGATTTAAGCTCTGAAAATGAACTTATTCAATATTCCAAGAAAAATATTTTCTTACTTGAAATAATAACACACACTGGTTCATATCTGATAGATCAAGATTTTCATATGATACCAAGAATTCCATTTATAGCAAGGAAATGAAAAGACTGATTAAGTAGTCCGTTGATATACATAGAATTTGAATGTCTCAGCTAAAGTTGTCCAAAAGTTCTTCAAATGATAATTTAGATGTTTACTCCTCAGAGTAGAATCTGTATTGTATTGTTCAGATCCTGAAGGACTTCCTAATAGGAATTGAGTGCTGGTAAAGAAGACTCTTGAGAGGCCCTTGGACTGCAAGGAGATCCAACCAGTCCATTCTGAAGATCAGCCCTAGGATTACTTTGGAGGGAATGATGCTGAAGCTGAAACTCCAGTACTTTGGCCACCTCATGCAAAGAGTTGACTCATTGGAAAAGACTCTGATGCTGGGAGGGATTGGGGGCAGGAGGAGAAGGGGACAACAGAGGATGAGATGGCTGGATGGCATCACTGACTCGATGGACGTGAGTCTGAGTGAACTCCGGGTTTGGTGATGGACAGGGAGGCCTGGCGTGCTGCAAATCATGGGGTTGCAAAGAGTTGGACACGACTGAGCGACTGAACTGACTGACTAACTGAAAGAATAGTGAGAGATCCACGGAGAATTATCTCCACACATCCAGCTGCTAGGAGTGCACATGGTGTACCAGCTCATCTGTCAGTCCTTATTCTAGTGCATTGCTTAGACAAGTGGTTCCCAACCTTTTGGGCGCCAGGGACCAATCTGTGGGAGACAATTTTTCCATGGATGGAGAGCGGGGATGGTTTGGGGACGATTCAGGTATATTATATTTATTGTGTACTTTGTTTCTATTATTACATCAGCTCTACCTCACCTCATCAGACATTAGATCCCTGAGGTTGGGGACCTCTGGCTTAGACTGAGGAGAGCTTTGCTCATCAGGGACACATCCCTTCCTGAGACAGCCCACATCAATGACTGACCCACTTGGCTAGATCGAGGTCTAGACAGCTTGCTCCAATGCACAATAGCTCTGAGGAACATTGCATCTTTAGAGCTCCGTGCAAGGTCAGCTGAAGCTACCATCAAGGCATTGCTGCATTCAGCTTCTCCCTCTGCCCAAACTGGCTTCCTTCTCTTCTCCTCTACAGGCATTGATCTTAAGAACAGTCACTAATTTCTTTCCCCTGTTTTCTGGAGAACCCAACTTGCCCACTTCCTCATATTTGCTATCCTTATTTGTAAAATCTATTCACCCTTACATAGAGAGCATGAACATTATAAGAAATTGTATAACAGATGCTTATTCAGTGTCAGCTGTACACCCAGTACTGTAATGCAGTCTTTACATTAATCCTCCAAACATCTCAAATTTGTATGTGCTCTTGGCACAGTCATGCCTTCAGAGCTCAATTCAAATATCACTGCCTTGAGGGCCTTTCCCTGGCAGCTCTATCGGAAACAGCTATCTGCTCTACTGCCCCCACCATCTCTCCTTTATCTTGCTTTTATTTTAATTCATAGCAGTTACCACTATCTGTAATTATATTATGTGTTTTATCTATTTACAGATTTCTGGTTTGTCTCTCTAGTAGACTGAAAACTATATAAGGGCAAGGGGCTTTGTCTTCTTCACTGCTTTAGCTCCAGTATCCAGAATGCTTACTAAATCTTCAAACTTAATTGTTGAATGAATGCACACATTTTAGCTTTATCCAATGAATGAAATATTTTTATAAGTAGATCACTTTTGTCTAATCTAAATGCTTAGAATCTTTCACCCCAGGAAATCACTTATTTCTTAATATGAAATCATTGAAAGAGTCTGGTAACTATATTGGTATGAAGGAAGGGCTGTGTTTGAGTCATCTAGGAAAGTTCTGTGAGTGGAAAATTGATAAATTCGCTGAAAGGGAGAGAATGTGAGAGAACTCATTCTAATAAGTGAAATAATCTCTGGCCAAATTAGCAAGCCTGCAACAAATGGTGACTATGGAGTGTGATGGATAACAGCATACGGTGATACAGGGCCTTTAACAGCCTCATATGACATTAAGTTCTGGAGTGGGAGCTTTGTGAAAAATCAGTATGAAGGCTCCCACTGTTGAGGCTGCAGCTGTTCTGTGGAGTGGCAGAGAGATGTTCATGAGAATTTGAACTCTGTCTAACAAGCCCCTCCAAGCTTGTGAACTCCCTGCCGCTTGCCTGTTAGCCTCCTGTCTGGCAAAAAGGCTGCAGCTGCTGTGCTGACATTCATCACTGAGAGTGCTGGCCCAGTGCTGCCACTCCCAGGCCGACGGGCTCACTCAAAATCAGCATGTCAGAGCACTAGACAGAAGTTGTCTCTGGGGTGATGAGCACTCATGGAGAGGAGGCCAAGACATGAGGAAAGGAGACTCTCCCTAGTATGATGCCAGTTTAGCTTAAAACTTTAGAAAACATTTCAAAGTGCTCTACAAAATAACCCCTGGAAAAGAATGAGTTTGAAATTCTCCATTTAATAGAAAAAGAAGAGAAACATATTTGGGGCTGGTACTACTGAATGAGATACTTCCCTGAAAGAAAGTAGAGAACCCAGAGATAATCATTTCCATGATACATAGATACCCACTGCAAAACTGCTCCTAACTTCAGATTGAGCATAGTAATATACCAGGCAGCTGAAATACAAAAGCATGAGCAGATATACTTAAAAATCATTTCTTAAGCTGGGAAAAAATTAAAGTGAGTGGAAGATAGGTCACAGAAAACAAAGCAATAAAAGTCTCCATAGGTGATAAGATGAGTTACAGCTAACATGAACACGGTGAGAAATAGTCAACAAGTGTTCTTCAGTATTAGCACTTCATCCACTACTAGGCATACATCATCTCCTTCCCTAGGTCATTTCTATTACCTTACTCTACAGATGTAAAACCTGAGGATAAGAGGAGCAAGCTGAATCTGGTTAGGTTAGAATCACTGGAATGGTCAGGCCATACCAGCCGTTGCAGTCTCACTTTCCACCAGCTTTCCCGCCAAGCACATTATACTTCCATGCTCAGCCTTCTTTCTGCCCATGGAAGGCAACATGTGCTTCTGGACTTTTATAGCATTTTCCAATCTGATACTTCGTATATTTGGAATATTCTCACTCTGTTGTTTCTGTGCCATTGCCACTCAACCCTTAGGCTTTATCTAAATGTTTCCTAAAAAAAGTTTCTTTGCTGACTCTTCTTATAAGTATGTAAGTATAAAGACCAGTAAATTTAGGGATCTATCTATCTATATATATATAATGTAATATATATAATATATATTATTAGGATAAGAGTCTCTTGTGTGATATTTGGGACATACTTATACAAAAAATTATTTACTATTATCTGAAATTCAAATTTAACTGGATGTTCTGTATGCTGGCACTCTTATCTTTACCTCCTGAATTTCTATATCCCTAAGGCAATGGCACCCCACTCCAGCACTCTTGCCTGGAAAATCCCATGGACGGAGGAGCCTGGTAGGCTGCAGTCCACGGGGTCGCTGAGAGTTGGACACGACTCAGTGACTTCACTTTCATTTTTCACTTTCATGCATTGGAGAAGGAAATGGCAACCCACTCCAGTATTCTTGCCTAGAGAATCCCAGGGACAGGGGAGCCTGCTGGGCTGCCGTCTATGGGGTCACACAGAGTCAGACACGACTGAAGTGACTTAGCAGCAGCAGCAAGGTATTCTATTTATAGTGCCTATACTTATACTTCGAATCATTTCTCACATTTTAGTTATAAAATTATCTGTGGGATTACTTTGTTTAAAGTATATGTCCCCAACAAAACAGTGCCTCTGTTCTCACTGTTGTAAATTCGTAACTGAAAAAGTTTCTGACCTATGCTAAAGTCGGAGAAGGCAATGGCACCCCACTCCAGTACTTTTGCCTGGAAAATCCCATGGACAGAGGAGCCTGGTAGGCTGCGGCTCACGGTGTCGCTAAGAGTTGGACACAACTGAGCGACTTCACTTTCACTTTTCACTTTCATGCACTGGAGAAGAAAATGGCAACCTACTCCAGCGTTCTTGCCTTGAGAATCNTACTGTGCCTCCTTAAGGGTGGTGGGTTTTAGTGTCAGTGCCCTGATCACATCCCCTGCAAGGTCTCAAACTTGTACTTGTAGTTGGCTCCAAACTCCTTCTTCCTTCTTCCAGTGCATCCGGGCACCTGGCACCAGATGCACAGTCCGGGCCCTATAGGTACCCTGGCAGCAACTGACACCACAGTCTTTGCGGCTGAAGGTGCAGGGCCTCCAGGTCTACTCCATGCACTCTCCCTGGGCCTTCTATCTTTACTTTGTCTTTCTTTTTGCCCACCTCTGAGGTGAGCACCAGCAGAGTGAGGCGGGCAAGGAGGAGGACGCCTAGGCACAGCTTCCTGAGTGGGGAGCACGGGTCAGAGTCCCCACTGGGGGCTGCAGGTGTGGACCTCCCACCTTTTGCCCCAGTTTCCAGACCCAAAGAGTTGNTGGGCCTTCTATCTTTACTTTGTCTTTCTTTTTGGCCACCTCTGAGGTGAGCACCAGCAGAGTGAGGCGGGCAAGGAGGAGGACGCCTAGGCACAGCTTCCTGAGTGGGGAGCACGGGTCAGAGTCCCCACTGGGGGCTGCAGGTGTGGACCTCCCACCTTTTGCCCCAGTTTCCAGACCCAAAGAGTTGGGCTGCTATTGCAGTGGCAGTGGATTGGGGTGGGGGCTGCCAGCCTTGGGCAGCCTGGGCTGCATTGCTGCCAGCCTGGGCTCACAGCGGGAGGAATCTCCCCAGGGGCCACCCGGAGCCCTAGAGGCAGCTCAGACTCCAACTCCACTTCCAGATTCCAGGTTATCAGCAGGGGAGGTGCTCAAGTGCCTGCAGGCTCTTTTGAGCCCTGCAGGCTCAGTTGGGTTAGTTTTGTTTTTTGTCATTGAGCTGTATGAGCTATTTGTATATTTTGTTCTGAAACTTTTTATCTCTATATGAATAGAAAAGATTTATATCTTTAAAAGTCAGAGCCTCAAAGATGAGCTATTGTATCTATTTCAGGATATAGGTAACATTGTTTATTTGCCACATGGCACAGTTTATGGGATCTTAGTTCCCTGACCAGGGATTGAACCTGTGCCTTCAGCAATGAAAGCAGAGTCCTAATCACTGGACAGCCAGGGAATTCCCATGACATTTTTAACTTATAGCAAAAGTAGTAGAATACAAAAGGAGGAGGCAATGGCACCCCACTTCAGTACTCTTGCCTGGAAAATCCCATGGACGGAGGAACCTGGTAGGCTGCAGTCCACGGGGTCATGAAAAGTGGGACATGACTGAGCAACTTCACTTTGACTTTTCACTTTGATGCATTGGAGAAGGAAATGGCAACCCACTCCAGTGTTCTTGCCTGGAGAATCCCAGGAACAGGGCAGCCTGGTGGGCCGCCATCTATGGGGTCACACAGAGTTGGACATGACTGAAGCGACTTAGCAGTAGCAGCAGTAGAATACAAAGGTTAAACTAAAAGAAACAGGTCCAATATGGTCCAGATTTGTTCTTTCCTATTAGATTGGTTGCCAGAGGCTAGGGGAGGGTGAAGTGGGTATGGCATTTTAGTTTTGCAAGATGAAAAGAATTCAAGAGACTGATTGCATAACTGTGAATGCACTTTACACTACTGAACTGTATACTTAAAAAATGGTTAAAATAGTAAATTTTATTCTATGTGTGTTTTACCACAATTAAAAATAAAGTAAAACTGAGAGTTCTCTGGGGGTTCAATCCCTGGTTGGGGAACTAAGAGTCCACAATCCTCATGGCAAAACAAAAAAAGAAAATTAATTAAAATAAATAGTATATAAAAGTAAAGTGTTTTAAAGTTATTTAAATTCTATTATTAAAAGTTATTTCCTTATACATTTATAAAATTTATTTTAAATGTATTTATAGCATTGTCGTTTATGTGAAAAGTAGGTGATAACTGAGAAAATATAAAAGCAAAATGTTTAAAATATCATTCTTGATGATTTACAAACTGTTTTAAAATGCTTAGTTATCCTCAATGTGCTTCTGCTAACATCCATATATTTGTTCATTTTTTTCCCTCTGTTTTTGTTGTCTATTTCATTTTGGATACTTTTTATTGCTATGTCTTCAATTCATTAACCTTTTCTTCTCTGGTGTCTGATCTACTGTTAAGCTTTTTTTTTGGTCACACTGTATAGTATGTGGGATCTTCATTCCCCCACCCCTGCCTCCTGCAGTGAAGCTCAGAATCTTAACCACTGGGCCACGAGGTAAATTCTCTGTTTATCCCATTTACTATATTTTTTTGAAATCTCAGATATATTTTTCATCTCCAGAAGTTTTTTCTGTATCTCTACTTTCTTAAACATATGTCATATAATTATAATAACTTTTAAGATTTTTGTTTGATTTAGGTCATACCTGAATGGTCTAGTGGTTTTCCCTACTTTCTTTAAGTATGAATTTGGCAATAATGAGTTCTTGATCTGAGCCACAGTCAGCTCCTGGTCTTGTTTTTGCTGACTATATAGAGCTTCTCCATCTTTGGCTGCAAAGAATATAATCAATCTGATTTCAGTGTTGCCCATCTGGTGATGTCCATGTGTAGAGTCTTCTCTTGTGTTGGAAGAGGGTGTTTGCTATGACCAGTGCATTCTCTTGGCAAAACTCTATCAGTCTTTGCCCTGCTTCATTCCATACTTCAAGGCCAAATTTGCCTGTTACTCCAGGTGTTTCTTGACTTCCTACTTTTGCATTCCAGTCCCCTATAATGAAAAGGACATCTTTTTTGGGTGTTAGTTCTAAAAGGTCTTGTAGGTCTTCATAGGACCGCTCAACTTCAGCTTCTTCAGTGCTACTGGT
>SJYA01000601.1:1735517-1747694 GCA_006410615.1 Neotragus moschatus | reverse complement strand
TCAGGCCACTCTGTCCATCAGATCTAATCCCTTAAATCTATTTCTTTCTGTTATATTTTCACTATATAATCATAAGGGATTTGATTTAGGTCATACCTGAATGGTCTAGCAGTTTTCCCTAGTTTCTTCAATTTAAGTCTGAATTTGGCAATAAGCAGCTCATGATCTGAGCCACAGTCAGCTCCTGGTCTTGTTTTTGCTGACTGTACAGAGCTTCTCCATCTTTGGCTGCAAAGAATATAATCAATCTGATTTCAGTTGACCATCTGGTGATGTCCATGTGTAGAGTCTTCTCTTCTGTTGTTGGAAGAGGGTGTTTGCTATGAGCAGTGCGTTCTCTTGGCAAAACTCTATTATCCATTGCCCTGCTTCATTCCATACTTCAAGGTCAAATTTGCCTGTTACTCCAGGTGTTTCTTGACTTCTTACTTTTGCATTCTTGTCCCCTATAAAGAAAAGGATATCTATTTTGGGTGTTAGTTCTAAAAGGTCTTGTAGGTCTTCATAGAACCATTCAACTTCAGCTTCTTCAGCATTACTGGCTGGGGTATAGGCTTAGATCACCATGATATTGAATGGTTTGCCTTGGAAATAAACAGAGATCATTCTGTCATTTTTGAGATTGCATCCACATACTGCATTTCAGACTCTTGTTTACCATGATGGCTACTCCATTTATTCTAAGGCATTCTTGCCCACAGTGGTAGATGTGATGGTCATCTGAGTTAAATTAACTCAGTTAAATTCTGAGTTAAATTCACCTGTCTGACGGCTGTGACAGACCGTGTGGGAAGCGTGGCTGAGAGGAGCTACCCCACACCCAAGGTTAGGGGTGGCAACAGAGTGCACCATGCTGCCATGGCACAGAAGCTGCCAAGAGGAAATATCCCACTTCTGAGGTCAGAGGCAGCGGCAGAGAGGAGTCATCCCACATCCAAGGAGCAGTGGCTGCATGGGGTAGAAGGGCCAAGAGGAGGTACTCCACATTCAAGGTCAGGAGGAGTGACTTGTCCAAGGTAAGGAGCAGCAACTGTGCTTTGCTGTAGCAGCCGTGGAGAGATACCCCACGTCCAAGATAAGAAAAACTCAAGTAAGATAGTAGGTGTAGTGAGAGGGCATCAGAGGGCAGACACACTGAAAACATAATCACAGAAAACTAGCCAATCTGATCACACAGACCACAGCCTTGTCTAACTAAATGAAACTAAGCCATGCCCTGTGGGGCTACCCTAGATGGACTGGTCATGGTGGAGAGGTTAGACAGAATGTGGTCCACTGGCGAAGGGAATGGCAAACCACTTCAGTATTCTTGCCTTGAGAACCCTATGAACAGTATGAAAAGGCAAAATGATAGGATCCTGAAAGAGGAACTCCCCAGGTTGGTAAGTACCCAATATGCTACTGAAGATCACTGGAGAAATAACTCTAGAAAACTTAAGGGATGGAGCCAAAGCAAAAACAATACCCAGTTGTGGATATGACTGGTGATAGAAGCAAGCTCAGATGTTGTAAAGAGCAATATTGCATAGGAACCTGGTATGTTAGGTCCATGAATCAAGGCAAATTAGTAATGGTCAAACAGGAGATGGCAAGAGTGAATGTCGACATTCTAGGAATCAGTGACTAAAATGGACTGGAATGGGTGAATTTAACTCAGATGACCATTATACCTACTACTGTGGGCAGGAATTCCTTAGAAGAAATGGAATATTACTTGGCCATAAAAAGGAATGTAATTGTGTATTTGCAGAGATGTAGATTACAGGGAGGTATTAAAATAGCCTAGAAAAAAAGGGAAGTGAAATGCAAAGGAGAAAAGGAAATATATAGCCATATGAATGCAGAGTTCCAAAGAATAAAAAGGAGAGATTAGAAAGCCTTCTTAAGGGAACAATGTAAAGAAATAGGAAAACAATAGAATGAGAAAGACTAGAGATCTCATCAAAAAAGCTAGAGATACCAAGGGAAATTTTCATGCAAAGATGGGCACAATAAAGGACAGAAATGATATAGACCTAACAGAAGCAGAAGATGCTAAAAACAGGTGGCAAGAATACACAGAAGAACTATACAAAAAAGATCTTAATGACCCAGAAAACCATGATGGTATGATCACTCACCTAGAGCCAGATATCCTGGAATCTGAAGTTAAATGGGCCTTAGGAAGCATCACTATTAACAAAGATAGTGTAGGTGATGGAATTCCAGTTGAGTTATTTCAATCCTAAAAGATGATTCTGTTAAAGTAGCACACTCAATACGCCAGCAAGTTTGGAAGACTTAGCAGTGGCCACAAGACTGGAAAATGTCAGTTTTCATTCTAATCTCAAAGAAGGGCAATATCAAAGAATGTTCAGACAATTTCACAATTGCACTATTTTACACGCTAGCAAAGAGAGGCTCAAAATTCTCTAAGCAAGACTTCAGCAGTACATGAATCAAGAACTGCCAGATGTTCAAGCTGGCTTTAGAAAAGATGAGGAACCAGAGATCAAATTGCCAACATCCATTGGATCACAGAAAAAGCAATAGAATTCCAGAAGAACATCGACTTCTGCTTCATTGACTATGCTAAAGTCTTTGATTGTGTGGATCACACAGCTGTGGAGAATTCTTCAAGAGATGTGAATACCAGACCACCTTACCTGCCTCCTGAGAAACCTGTATGCAGGTTAAGAAGCAACAGTTAGAACTTGACATGGAACAACAGACTGGTTCCAAATTGGGAAAAAGGTAAGTCAAGGCTCTATATTGTCACCCTGCTTATTTAATGTGTGGAGAGTCCATCATGTGGAATGCTGGGTTGGATGAATCACAAGCTGGAAAGATTGCTAGGAGCAATATCAATAACCTCAGATATGTAGATGACAGCATCCTTATGGCAGAAAGCCAAGAGGAACTAAAGAGCCTCTTGATGAAGGTAAAAGGGAAGAGTGAAAAAGCTGGCTTATATAACTCAACTTTCAAAAACTAAGATCATGACATCCAGTCTCCTCACTTCATGGCAAGTAGATGAGGAAACAATAGAAACAGTAGCAGACTTTATTTTCTCAGGCTCTAAAATCACTGAAGATGGTGACTAAAGCCATGGACCTGAAAGACAATTGCTTCCTGGAAGAAAAACTATGACAAACCTAGTCAGCATATTAAAAAGCAGAGACATTACTTTGCCAACAAAGGTCCATCTAGTTAAAGCTATGGTTTTTCCAGTAGTCATGTATGGATGTGACGGTTGAACCATAAATATGACTGAGTGCCAAAGAATGGATGTTTTTGAACTGTGGTGTTGGAGAAGATTCTTGAGTCTCTTGAACTTCAAGGAGAACAAACCAGTCAATCCTAAATGAAATCAATCTTGAATATTCATTGGAAGGACTGATGCTCAAGCTGAAGTTCCAGTACTTTGGCCACCAGATGCAAAGAACTGGCTTACTAGAAAGTATCCCAGTGTTAGGAAAGATTGAAGGCAGGAGGAACAGGGGATGATATAGGACAAAATGTTTGGATGGCATCACTGACTCAGTGGACATGAGTTTGAGCAAACTCTAGGATTTGGTGAAAGACAGGGAAGCCTGGTGTGCTGTAATCCTTGGGGTTGTAGAGTCAGACATGACTGAGCAACTGAACAACAGCAACTTGGCCATAAAAAGGAATGAAATTGTGTCATTTGCAGAGATGTGGAGTCAAGTTAACTCAGAAGAGGAAAACAAATATCACATTAATGCATATATGTGGAATTCAGAAAAATGGAAAAAGTGATCTTATCTGCAAACCAGAAATAGAGAAACAGACAGAGAACAAACATATGGATACCAAGGGGGAAAAGGAGGAGTCGGATGAATTGGGATATTGGGATTGATGTATATACAGTACTATGTATATAACAGATAAATAATGAGAACCTATTGTATACCACCTCAGTGCTATGTGGTGACCTAAATGGAAGGCAAAAAAAGGGGGTGGGGGTGGGGACATATATGGTTGATTAGCTTTGCTATATAGCAGAAACTGACACAGCCGTATAAAACAACTATACTCAAATAAAATAAAATATATAACCAACAAGAAACCACTGTATAGCACAAGGATGTCTGCTCAATACTCTGTANTGCTATGTGGTGACCTAAATGGAAGGCAAAAAAAGGGGGTGGGGGTGGGGACATATATGGTTGATTAGCTTTGCTATATAGCAGAAACTGACACAGCCGTATAAAACAACTATACTCAAATAAAATAAAATATATAACCAACAAGAAACCACTGTATAGCACAAGGATGTCTGCTCAATACTCTGTAATAACATAAATGAGAGAAGAATTTGAAAAAAAAAATAGACACATGTATATTTATAACTGAATCACTTCACTCTCCACCTGCTCTTGTACTTAAAATGTGGATCAGAAGTTGAGCTAGTAAGAGGAGAACACTCAGGAAGTGAGATCAGGTTTAAATGATCACAGGATAAATTCATCTTCTGCTGTCATGGTTTCCCATGTTAGCATCTTTCTGTATCTCCTTCTCACTCACTCAAACTTTGCTAAATATTTGTAGGAATTTGGATGAAATCTATCAAGGTTCACCTTGACAATATTTTTTGAGTGACTTTTTTTCTGAGTGCCCTAAAAGCATTTTGAAATTCTCATTTTTATTGTCTACTGGCTGAGGAGTTACTTTCCAAGGTAAATATTCAGGAATTCTCATTGTGGCTGTGTTGTTTTGGAAGTGAAGCAGAAATAAATAAACCCAAACTGTATTTTAGTGAAGTGATCTAAAGAATGGTTTATCTTTTGACACTGTTTCCTATATATCAATTAGATAACTCACAGAAGAATTTGAAATAACTGAGATATTGACATTTAAAAAATTCCAGTGCAAAAAAAAATTATCTGTAGACCTCTGCAATGTATTTAATATAGACACAATAGGAAAATCTGAATCTAACCAGGACTTTAGAATGATAACTATTTCATCCCTTTTGTTAAAGACCTTCAGGAGAACTAATAATTGAAATGTTATTTGGTACAGCCTGTGTTTTGGATCAAAATTTCACAAACTTTGTATTATTAGTATTGACCATTAACTTGCACTGCATCAATCGAATTTCTAGCAGTTTGGCAATAGAATTAAACTACCCCCAGGCAAGACTTATAAATAGGCAATTATGCACCCTTCATGAACATAATTGATGCTCTTTATATGATAACAACATACTATATTATCAACTTAAGCCTAATATATTCATTATAAATTATTGTCTCTGATTAATAAAAACTTGCTTTATGTTTACCTTCTTGATTTATTATACTCTCTGACATACTGGGTGTGATCAGTATAAAATAATTTTCAAGGTAAGTGTGAGAAAGTACAGCACTTGGAAATTTTAAATGAGTAGATGCCATTATGTCCTGGGTACCTTCAGAGGAAATAGAATGGTTGAGGTAAGAAAATTTCACCTTCTTTGAACAATGTAAACCAACTTCACTAGTATTAAATTACTTTTAAAAAGGTGAGAAGAACTTCAATTTCCAGACAGTAGTCAAAAGTATGAATTATAACGGAAGTAGTAAGCAAGTGTCTGAATGGTTTGGGCCCCATCTAATGTAAAAAGCACAAACGTTTTTCAAACAGCTACTATTCTTTGGACATTGTTTTGGATCAAGATAATGTTCCTAATTGCACGGATCTTTATAACATATTAATACTATGGCTGGCAATAAGCAAATAGTTACCTGTCAGTTATAGTGATAAATTATGTATAGAGTATAAATCAGTAGAAAGGTCATGAGTGCCTAGGGTTGTGCGTTTTATATAGTATGTTCAGGAATAGCTTCTCTGTGCAGGTGACAGTTGAGCTCATCGACTAGTGAAAACGGGTCAGCCATGCAAAGCTCTGGGGAAGAGGATTTCAGGGTAAAGAACAGCAAGTATGAAAGCCTTGGTTGAGAATAGACTTGAACTCTGGAGATAAGGAAGAAAGGCAATGCATTTGAAGCTTTGAGAGCAGAGAGAATGGATGGGCATAATGATGACCAAGAGGTTGGAAGTTGCACACTGAGTAGGGCTGTTAGATTTGAACAAGAGGTTGGATTCAAATGTTTTAATATTCAATCCAACAGCACTTTCCTCATCTGTCTTAAATACATATTCACAGTCTGACCGCTTCTCAAAGCATCTATCACTATAGTACCATTCAAACCTCTATAACTTTCCATTTGGAATTTTATAATGACCTCCTAATTTAACACCCTTGCTTTTCATACTTGCACTACGTTCTTAACAGATCATTCACTGATCATTCATCCTTCTAAAACAGAGCTATCTTGATGGCCCATGAACTGTGCTTTTTAGTAAATTTAAGAAAAGATATTTACCACTGCAGATATATTTATAAAAAGAACACCATCTGGGCAGAAGAATTAGACAAATTATACCACTAGGAGTTCGGTTGCTCTTGTCCTCTCTGCCAAGTTTCCACACAGTGCACAAAGCACACAACTGCAGAAGATGACTTCCCAAACCATCCCTATGCCCTTTTTTTGCTTCATACTTCTCCATGGTACTTATCTTCTAAAATATTATTTGGCTGATTGGTTATCATCTTCCTCCACTCTCTACCCCCACTAGTATGTCAGTTTTATGAGGGCAGATAATTTGATAGCTTTGCTTACTGCTTTAGCCTCAACTCTGAGAAGAGTCCTAGAATATTGTAGGAGAAATTTCAAGAATCTGAGCCATGGTCCCTTGTATTAATATTAGACTGATGGCAGAAGAAATTGAGAGAAGTAGCTGAATTCAGTCTATTTTGATTGGTAAAGCAAACAATACTTAGAAACATATTGAATATGGAAAAATAGAGAAAAGGAAAGAATCAAGGGATGTCTACATCTAAGGGTTTGATTTAAATAATTAGGTAGATGGAAATGCAATTTACTGAAATGAGAAACAGGGTGAAGATGAACGTATATGGGTGGACTAGGGCAGATGTTTCTTAACTGATTTTTTTATTTCTCTTTATTTAAATTTTCTCTTTATTTCTCTCTTCTTTCTCTTCTATTTCCTTCTTCTTTGATGAACCAAATATAACAATAGTTTCCTTTCTTTTTAATATTTTTGAATTATGCTCCAAAAAATTTCTTCACTCTGAGAGAATTACATATATGTTTAGTTGTTTAAACATTTCATTTTTTTGGTATTTAAATTGTTGCTTTGCTAGGAATGTATTTATATATACAGCTTACAGTTCTGATTTGTTTTTTTCCCCAAAATTTAATCAACTACCTCAGAAACTTTTGTTTATCTGTTGAATAGCTCCTTTTTATATATTACAAATAAAACTATTTTCATATATCAACTTTATATATACTTGAATATGCTTCTGAGATTTCTTTCTCTTCTGGTTAATGTTAATGCTAAATAACATTTTTTTTCAATTAATGTCATTAGTTCCCTTACTTTTCTTATTTTGAAAGTTGAACTTGTTCTTTTTTTAATATAAATTTATTTATTTTAATTGGAGGTTAATTATAATATTGTATTGGTTTTGCCATACATCAAATTGAATCCACCACAGTTATACATGTGTTCTCAATCCTGAACCCCACTCCCTCCTCCCTCCCGGTACCATCCCTCTGGGTCGTCTCACTGCAGCAGCCCCAAGCATCCAGTATCATGCATTGAACCTGGACTGGTGATTTGTTTCATATATGATATCATACATGTTTCAATGCCATTCTCCCAAATCATCCCAACCTCTCCCTCTCCCACAGAGTCCAAAAGACTGTTCTATACATCTATGTCTCTTTTGCTGTCTCGATGCTAAAGCTAAAACTCCAGTACTTTGGCCACCTCATGCGAAGAGTTGACTCATTGGAAAAGACTCTGATGCTGGGAGGGATTGGAAGCAGGAGGAGAAGGGGACTACAGAGGATGAGATGGCTGGATGGCATCACCGACTCGATGGATGTGAATCTGAGTGAACTCTATGAGTTGGTGATGGACAGGGAGGCCTGGCGTGCTGCGATTCACGGGGTTGCAAAGAGTTGGACACGACTGAGCAACTGAACTTAACTGAGCTGATACAGGGTTATCGTTACCGTCTTTCTAAATTCCATATATATTCGTTAGTATGCTGTATTGGTGTTTTTCTTTCTGGTTTACTTCACTCTGTATAATAGGCTCTGGTTTCATCCACCTTATTTGTTCTTCACAGCACTGTTTATAATAGCCAGGACATGGAAGCAATCTAGATGTCCATCAGCAGATAGATGGATAAGAAAGCTGTGGTACATATATACAATGGAGTATTACTCAGCCATTAAAAAGAATACATTTGAATCAGTTCTAATGAGGACTGGTGTTCTTAACCATTTATTCCCTAGTGGCTCAGACAGTAAAGAATCTGCAATGCAAAGGACCTAGGTTTGATCCCTGAGTCTGGAAGATCCCCTGGAAAAGGGAAGGGCTACTCATTCCAGTTTTGTGCCTGAAGCTTTCCATGGACAGAGGAGCCTGGCAGGCTACAGTCCATGTGGTCACAANACTGGTGTTCTTAACCATTTATTCCCTAGTGGCTCAGACAGTAAAGAATCTGCAATGCAAAGGACCTAGGTTTGATCCCTGAGTCTGGAAGATCCCCTGGAAAAGGGAAGGGCTACTCATTCCAGTTTTGTGCCTGAAGCTTTCCATGGACAGAGGAGCCTGGCAGGCTACAGTCCATGTGGTCACAAAGAGTCTGACACAACCTAGTGACTAAATGTTTTCACTTTCATATAACTTCAGTTATTCCTCCACCCTAATAAATCGCTTTAGAATTCTAATCCATTCTTTATAGTTCAGCTCAATTAAATTATTTAAATAATATAGTCTGTACTTTTCTTCCAAGCCTTCCCCTTTTCCACACTGAAGTTCTCTCTATGATTAAACCATAAAGGGCTACTTAGATTTCATATCTCTGTCTTATCCTTGCTATATATTTCTTTAGGACATGTTTTTCTCTCCCTAGGAAAGGTTGTACTCTCTTTTACAGAGTGAAATCAAAAGCCAACATGTCTATCAAAGTTAGTTTAGTGACTCTGTTACTGGTGTTTTTATGGAAGTATATCCATCTGCTCTTTATACTAATTTCACAATATTGTAATTTATTAGACTTCTGTCTTTGTTCTTCACTAAACTGTTAATGTCTTCAGGTGTTATCCCTGTTTGTAGATCCAGAAATGTTCATATCGTTAATTGTTAAATACTTATTTGATTAAGGAATAAATAAATATGTAAAAAGTGTTATTTTGTATGAGACATGACATCATAAAACTCCCATGACACATAGAAAACATTTTTTGAAATAAACTGTAGCAGTGTTTTTTAGGTCAAAAAATAAAAAGGCAAAAGAAATAAATGAAAAAATAAACAAATAAGACCTAATCAATCTTAAAAGCATTTGCACGGCCAAAAAAATGTAAACAAATGAAAACGCAAGCTATATAATGGAAGAAAATATTTGCCAAC
Source organism: Neotragus moschatus (assembly GCA_006410615.1). Classification (NCBI taxonomy): domain Eukaryota; kingdom Metazoa; phylum Chordata; class Mammalia; order Artiodactyla; family Bovidae; genus Neotragus; species Neotragus moschatus. Next base: position 1,738,193 of record SJYA01000601.1, on the reverse strand, counting down.
AATGTGACATACAAAGAGTTAATTCCAAAATATACAAACAACTTATACAACTCAATATCACAAAAACAAACAAGCCAATCAAAAAACGGTACGACATAAGTAGACATCTCTTCAAGGAAGACACACAGATAGCTAATAAGCACATGAAAAGATTCTCAACAGTGTTAATTACTCAGTTCAGTTCAGTAGTTCAGTCGTGTGCGATTCTTTGTGAGCCCATGAATTGCAGCACACCAGGCCTCCCTGTCCATCACTCCCGGATTTCACTCAAACTCAAGTCCATCGAGTCAGTGGTGCCATCCAGCCATCTCATTCTCTGTTGTCCCCTTCTCCTCCTGCCCCCANGACCACATTCTGTCAGACCTCTCCACTATAACCCGACCATCTTGGGTGATCTCACGGGCATGGCTTAGTTTCATTGAGTTAGACAAGGCTGTGATCCTAGTGTGATTAGACTGACTAGTTTTCTGTGAGTATGGTTTCAGTGTGTCTGCCCTCTGATTCCCTCTTGCAATGCCTACTGTCTTACTTGGGTTTCTCTTACCTTGGGCATGGGGTATCTTTTCATGGCTGCTCCAGCAAAGCACAACTGCTGCTCCTTACCTTGGTATCACCTCACACCGGTCAGAATAGTTATTAAAATGCATATAAATCATAAATGCTGGAAAGTGTATGGAGAAAAGGGAATCCTCCTACACTGCGGGGGGGGGGGGATGTAAATTTGTGTAGCCACTATGAAAAGGAGGGAAACACGTTCCTTATAAACTAAAAATAGAGCAGCCATATAATCTGGCAATCCTACTCCTAAGCATATGTCTGGAAAAGACAAAAACTTTAATTTGAAAAGGTACATATACACCAATATTCATAGCAGTCCTATTTACAATAGTCAAGACATGGAAGTACCTAAGTGTTATTTATCCAGATGAATGGATAAAGAGGTTGTGGTAGAATACTACTTGGCCATAAAAAAGAAGAAAATAATGTCATTTGCAGCAATATGGATGGACCTAGAGATTATCATACTAAGTGAAATAAATCAGGCAGAGAAGACAAATATTATATATCACTCATATGGGGAATAAAAATTAATAAATTATTTTCAAAACAGAATCAGACTAAAAGACATAGAAAACAAACTTATGGTTATCAAAGATGAAAGGGAGGATAGTATACATTGAGTATAATACACACTATTATATACAAAATAGAAAAGCAGCAAGGATTTACTATATAACACAGGGAGTTATAGTCCATATTATAAATAACTATAATGGAAAAGAATCTGAAAAAGCTTTGCTATGAGACTTTACAACTTAAGAAACATCAGTTAAGTTCAGTTCAGTTACTCAGTCATGTTCAACTTTTTGTGACCCCATGAATCACAGCATGCCAGGCCTCCCTGTCTATCACCAACTCCCGGAGTTCACTCAGACTCACGTCTATCGAGTCAGTGATGCAATCGAGCCATCTCATCCTGTCATCCCCTTCTTCTGCTGCCCCTAATCCATCCCAGCATCAGAGTCTTTTCCAATGAGTCAATTCTTCACATGAGGTGGCCAAGATACTGGAGTTTAAGCTTCAGCATCATTCCCTTCAAAGAAATCCAGGGTTGATCTCCTTATTAATGGACTGGTTGGATCTCCTTGCAGTCCAAGGGACTCTCAAGAGTCTTCTCCAACACCACAGTCAGAAGGATCAATTCTTCGGTGCTCAGCTTTCTTCACAGTCCAACTCTCACATCTATACATGACCACTGCAAAACCATAGCCTTGACTAGACGGACCTTTGTTGGCAAAGTAATGTCTCTGCTTTTCAATGTGCTATCTAGGTTGGTCATAACTTTTCTTCCAAGGAGCAAGCGTCTTTTAATTTCATGGCTGCAGTCACCACCTGCAGTGATTTTGGAGTCCCAAAGATTAAAGTTTGACACTGTTTCCACTGTTTCCCCAGAAAGACTAGAGATCTCTTCAAGAAAATTAGAGACACCAAGGGAACATTTCATGCAAAGATGGGCTCGATAAAGAACAGAAATGGTATGAACCTAACAGAAGCAGAAGATATTAAGAAGAGGTGGCAAGAATACACAGAAGAACTATACAAGAAAGATCTTCATGACCAAGATAATCACGATGGTGTGATCACTCACCTAGAGCCAGACATCCTGGAATGTGAAGTCAAGTGGGTCTTAGAAAGCATCACTATGAACAAAGCTAGTGGAGGTGATGAAATTCCAGTTGAGCTTTTTCAAATCCTGAGAGCTGATGCTGTGAAAGTGCTGCACTCAATATGCCAGCAAATTTGGAAAAGTCAGCAGTGGCCACAGGACTGGAAAAGGTTAGTTTTCATCCCAATCCCAAAGAAAGGCAATGCCAAAGAATGCTCAAACTACTGCACAATTGCAGTCATCTCACACGCTACTAAAGTAATGCTTAAAATTCTCCAAGCCAGACTTCAGCAATAAATGAATTGTGAACTTCCAGATGTTCAAGCTGGTTTTAGAAAAGTCAGAGGAACCAGAGATCAAATTGCCAACATCCTCTGGATCATCAAAAAAGCAAGAGAGTTCCAGAAAAACATCTATTTCTGCTGTATTGACTATGCCAAAGCCTTTGACTGTGTGGATCACAATAAACGGTGGAAAATTCTGAAAGAGATGAGAATACCAGACCACCT
>SJYA01000601.1:1688082-1734432 GCA_006410615.1 Neotragus moschatus | reverse complement strand
ACTATGCCAAAGCCTTTGACTGTGTGGATCACAATAAACGGTGGAAAATTCTGAAAGAGATGAGAATACCAGACCACCTGACCTGCCTCTTGAGAAATCTGTATGCAGGTCAGGAAGCAACAGTTAGAACTGGAGATGGAACAACAGACTGGTTCCAAAAAGGAAAAGGAGTACGTCAAGGCTGTATATTGTCACCCTGCTTATTTAAATTATATGCAGAGTACATCATGAGAAATGCTGGGCTGGAAGAAACACAAGCTGAAATCAAGATTGCTGGGAGAAATATCAATAACCTCAGATATGCAGATGACACCACCCTTATGGCAGAAAGTGAAGAGGAACTAAAAAGCCTCTTGATGAAAGTGAAAGAGGAGAGTGAAAAAGTTGGCTTAAAGCTCAACGTTCAGAAAGAAACACCAATTTGTAACTGTTTCTCAATTGTAACCTACTAAATGCTAAAATACCAAAATCTCACATGCAGCTTCCTATATTTGTGTTTGTTTTTGTTTAATCATTAAGTCGTGTTTTACTCTTTTGCTACTGCATAGACTGTAGCCAACCAGTCTCCTCTGTCTATGGGATTTCCCAGGCAAGAATACTGGAGTGGGTTGCCATTTCCTTCTCTAAGAAACCTTACCAACTCAGGGATAGAACTCGAGTCTCCTGAATTGGTAGATGATTTCTTTACCACTGAGAGACCTTTGAAGCCCCTTCCTATATTATCTAACCACAGAAAAAGCAGAATTGATCTTTATTTTCTTGCTGTAAGCACTATGCTTCTGTTAATCAAAACTTTAAAACTTTAAAATGTTTAAAATATCTATATCATATTACTTTATGTGTTTCTATAAAGTTGGTAGCCAACTTAACCCCCAAGACTTTTTCATTGACTTACTGTTTCTCCCCACCCATCCATTATTATTTAAACAACTTTTAATGTGAAAACAGTCATATGTATAAATTTATCTTTTTTATTCATTCTAGATGATAGACATCATGTAAAATTATGATTTAATTATCAAATATATTATCTATTGCTTTCAAATCTAGAAGTTCACTAAGCCTACTTTCTATTTCTTCTCTCCAGTTAATTGAATGAATGCTAAACATCCAGTACCTTGTGACATGGCATTGGAGACTCTGACGTTTAATTGATTATTCATTCAAACTGTATATTTCCAAAGGAATTTTAAATTTCATGAGAGGATTTGCCAAAAGTTTTTCTGCGTCTATGACATCTTCATTTATCTTCTTAGTAATCCTGTTAAAATTTTTTTTTTAACTTGGCTTAATGGAGGATAGAAATAAAAAATCGTATATTCAAATGATATTTGTAATACATGTTATCACTGTAGAAACCATAGTTAGAAGAGGCTTTGGTACTATTTTTATGTAATTCTTTCATTTCTGCCCTCTGTAGTGTGCCAGCTTCATCTGCAGGATCACTTCTCTCATGATAGCAAAATGGCTGGAGCAGTTCAGGCTTCTGTAACCATATCCTTCAGAAAGGGTGCCCCAGTGCTAACATGCTTGCAGAGAGTCTTGGGTTTTGAACCACCCCTTTAGCCTTCATTTCTCCCTGAAGCCATGGAAAGTCATGCAGTGATTGCTTAGGCCTGAGTTACCTAATCAGTCTATTCTAAAGGAATTCAGTCCTGAATATTCATTGGAAGGACTGATGATGAAGCTGAAATTCCAATACTTTGGCCACCTAATGCAAAGAACTGACTCATTTGAAAAGACCCTGATGCTGGGAAAGATCAAAGGCAGGAGGAGAAGGGGATGACAGAGGATGAGATGGTTGGATGGCATCACTGACTTAAAGGACATGGGTCTGAGTAAACTCCAGGAGTTGATGATGGACATGGGGTCACACAGAGTCAGACATGACTGAGCAACTGAACTAAACTGAACTGAGTTACCTGAATCAATCGGTGTCTATGGGTAGGAGGCTGCATTGGAGCATAGAGTCAATCCTTCTCAAAACCCATTGCTACTATGCAGGGTAAAAGAAGTTGAGGTAAAAATCAGCAATGTCTTCAGAAGACACAAAAATGGATAAAGACAAACACATAGGTAGTATATGGTCAGTTTTGAGATAGTTGCAAACTTTCTGACTGGAGTGATTTAATAAGGCATTGTATTGTACACATGGTCATGTGTGAATGAAATTTACAAGGTTGAGAATATGTTCTTATATGAGATGATAGAAAGGACATTTCAGGAAGAAGGAAGAATATTGGGTTCTTTTCTAATTTTATTGGTTAGTATCTAACATCTTTGTTTCAGTCTTCCTGATGCATCCAATTTTAAAATTTCTAGGAGAAATTTATTGAGAAATGGTAGGTCTGTGACCATGTTTTCTTTTCTTTTACCATAAAAACCCTCAGGGGCTATGTGTTTGTCTGAGCAAGCTGTCAGCCAATTAAAGTTTACTGCTGGAGAAGAAGCTGAGAAAGTTAATCCTGCTCCTTCAAGGCATAGTTAGAAAGAAAATATGAATCTTAAGTAGTACACATTATTTCATCCACTGAAAACCGAGAGAAACTAGTTAGGGAGGAAGAAGAGAGGACCGTTTTAATGGGCTCATTTAAACAGGAAAACCACAGCATACCCAGAAGTCATTTCTTTCTCATGGCCTAGAATTGGGAAGGGGGAAAGCATTAATGAGTTGATCCTGACATTTAAAACCCCCTTCTTCAGTATTTCATATATTAGAATTGCAATAATTTAAAGATAATTGTACTAGAAGTCAGGGGCTATGTATCCTTTTCCGATGTTAATGACCTTATACGAGTCCTTTACCCTTTCTGGTCTTCTGCATCCTCCTGTGTAAAAGAAAGGTAGTAATGACTACCATGCATTCCTTAAAGTGGTAATGACATACCTACTGAGAAATAAAATATCCTTGTATTTAGCCAGTGCATAGTCTATTTAATCTTTTTCACTTCCAGGTCACAGTCTTTAGGATCAGAATGCCAAAACAAATCACTTGTGTCATGTTATCTCACACACAATCCAGTGGACACACTATACCTACAGCATCCATTTAGAAAGTCTTATAAAAATATGTTTGAAGTGAAGTGAAGTGAAATGAAGTCGCTCAGTTGTGTCCGACTCTTTGCGACCCCATGGGCTGTAGCCTACCAGACTCCTCTGTCCATGGGATTTTCCAGGCAATAGTCCTGGAGTGGATTGCCATTTCCTTCTCCAGGGGATCTTCCCAACCCAGGGATCGAACCCAGGTCTCCGGCATTGCAGACAGATGCTTTACCATCTGAGCCACCAGGGAAATTAAAAAAAAAAAAAATGTTTATTGAGTCCTTACATATGGAATCTTCAGATTCAGTTGATCTAGGGTAAGAGCAGATAATTTGTATATATTTTTTTAATCTAGATGATTCTGATTTTCAGGTTTAGTAATTACTGAGGTCATCCAACCATATTATTCAGAAAATAAAACTGGCCTCAATTGAAGGGACTGAGTAAAGTCTAGCCAACAAGTCAATTGTTTGGAAACACTAATATATAGAAAATTTTAAGACAGTATATGGGTGATAAAATATTTAAATATTAAAAATGAGAGTAATTATACAAACATATTTTTGGAAAGAAACATTTTGGTAATAAATATTTTGGAGTATTTAGGAGTGGGGAAAGAAAAAGGCTAAAACCACCAAGTGTCATTAGTAACTACATTGGATCTCCTCTGCCCTGGAGAAAAGTCAAAAAAAAAAAAAAAAGAAAAAAGAAAGAAAGAATTATGAGTCTGTAAGTTGAGCCAGGCCACCAGCGATTTTCTTTCTTTCTTTCTTTGTACCCTGTACAGAACTTTGTTCCTCCTCTAAATAAATGGGAAGCAAAGACTTCCAGAGAATTTGTTTTAATGAACATTTAGCATGCCCTCACATTTCTATCCAGTCCTGCAAAGTGACTTCCTTAAAGCTGTACAATTAATCTGGTGCAAATTTGAGACTACACTCAGTGCCTTTATTTCCAAGTCCAGACTCAGCTGAGTACCTCACAGCATTCCACACACACCTATCTTTAAAAAAACTTTTGCAAAGTTAATTTTAATTAATGAATAGCCAGTGGTTCACAGTAACAGATCCTAATTCTTCTTCTATCAACTTTTAGTAAAGATAGCAGCATGAGTTTGCATTTGCAGGGACATATATATACAGTTATAGCCCTGTATTCGGGCTGTATGCTAGCCACTGGGAACTGGAGATTAGACATAGGGAAAGTCAACAAAGAAGGAAAAGCAATCATAGTGCCATTTTCTGGGGAAAAATATTAACAGGCTATATCCTAAAATTTATATATGTCTGTATATAGTCATGTATGTATATTTCTAGTCATATGTTTATGACTGCATAACTACTATGCATGCTTTTCATTCTGTTCATGGGGTTCTCAAGGCAAGAATGCTAAAGTGGTTTGCCATTCCCTTCTCCAGTGGATAATGTTTTGTCAGAACTGTGTACTATAACCTGTCCATCTTGGGTGGATATGGCACGGCCCTATATGGCATGGCTCATAGTGTCATTGAGTTAAACAAGGCTGTGGTCCATGTGATGCTTGGTTAGTTTTCTGTGATTTTGGTTTCATTCTGTTTTCCCTCTGATAGATGAGAATAAGAGGCTTGTGAAAGTTTTCTGATTGGCTGTGGGGTAAACTGGGTCTTGCTTTGGTGGGCAAGACCATGTTCAGTAAATCTTTAATCCAATTTTCTGCTGATGAGTGGGGATATGTTCCCTCCCTGTAGTTTGACTTGGAGGTCGAACTGTGGTAGGAGTAATGGCAGTAATGATGACCTTCTTCAAAAAGACTTACACCAGAAGAGACATAACATTGCCAACAATGTTCATATAGTCAAAACTATGGTTTTTCCAGTAGTCATGTATGGATGTGAGAGTTTGACCATAAAGAAGGTTGAGCAGTGAAGAATTGATGCTTTTGAACTCTAGTCCTAGAGATGACTCTTGAGAGTCCCTTGGACTGCAAGGAGGTCAAACCAATCAATCCTAAAGGAAATCAGTCCTGAATATTCAATGGAAAGACTGATGCTCAAGCTAAAGCTCCAGTACTTTGGCCATCTGGTGTGAAGAGCTGACACATTAGAAAAGACCCTGATACCAGGAAAGATTGAGAGCAGAAGAAGGGGAACAACAGAGGACAAGATGGTTGTATGGAATCACCAACTCAATGGATATAACTTTGAGAATGCTCCAGAAGCTGGATGAAGGACAGGGAAGCCTGGTGTGCTGCAATCCATGGGGTCACAAAGAGTCAGACATGACTGAGCGACTGAACAGCATAAATGTGCTTAGTCACTCAGTCATGTCTGACTCTTTGAGATCCCATGAACTGTAGCACACCAGGCTCCTCTGTCCATGGGATTCTCCAGGCAAGAATACTGGAATGGGTTGCTGTCCCCTCCTCCAGGGGATCTTCCTGACCTAGAAATTGAACCTGCATCTCTTATGTCTCCTGCATTGGCAGGCAGGTTCTTTACCACTAGCGCGACCTGGGAAGCCCCTAACTATTGTACTTTACTGTTAATACTAATTGCCAGAGTTTTATAAAGTGAGTTGATGTTCTGGTGGGTGAAGCTGGATTTCTTCTCTCTGGAGTGCAATAGAGGAAAACATAGGCAAAACACTCTCCGACATAAACCACAGCAGGATCCTCTATGACCCACCTCCCAGAATATTGGAAATAAAAGCAAAAATAAACACATGGGACCTAATTAAAAGCTTCTGCACAACAAAGGAAACTATAAGCAAGGTGAAAAGACAGCCTTCAGAATGGGAGAAAATAATAGCAAATGAAGCAATGGACAAAGAATTAATCTCAAAAATATACAAGCAACTTATGCATCTCAATTCCAGAAAAATAAATGACCCAATCAAAAAGTGGGCCAAAGAACCAAACAGAAATTTTTCCAAAGAAGATATACAGATGGTTAACAAACATGAAAAGGTGCTCAACATCACTTATCAGAGAAATGCAAATCAAAACCACAATAAAGTACCATTTCATGCCAGTCAGATAGTGGCTGTCCAAAAGTCTACAAGCAAAACATGCTGGAGAGGGTGTAGAGGAAAGGGAACCCTCTTACACTGTTGGTGGGAATGCAAACTAGTTCAGCCACTATGGAGAACAGTGTGGAGATTCCTTAAAAAACTAGAAATAGAACTGCCATATGACCCAGCAATCCCACTGCTGGGCATACACAGCAAGAAAACCAGAATTGAAAGAGACACATATACCCCAATGTTCATCGCAGCACTGTTTATAATAGCCAGGACATGGAAGCAACCTAGATGTCCATCAGCAGATGAATGGATAAGAAAGCTGTGATACATATACACCATGGAGTATTACTCAGCCATTAGAAAGAATACATTTGAATCAGTTCTAATGAGGTGGATGAAACTGGAGCCTATAATACAGAGTGAAGTAAGCCAGAAAGAAAAACACCAATACAATATACTAATGCATATATGGAATTTAGAAAGATGGTAATGATAACACTGTATGTGAGACAGCAAAAGAAACATAGATGTATAGAACAGTCTTTTGGACTCTGTGAGAGAGGGCGAGGGTGGGATGATATGGGAGAATGACATTGAAATGTAAATTATCACATGTGAAATGAATCACCAGTCCAGGTTCGATGCATGATACAGGCTGCTTGGGCTGGTGTACTGAGATGACCCAGAGGGATAGGATGGGGAGGGAGATAGGAAGGGGGTTCAGGATGGGGAACACATGTACATCCATAGTGGATTCATGTCAATGTATGACAAAACCACTACAATATTGTAAAGTAAAAAAAGAAATAAATTTAAAAAAACCCTGAGATTAAAAATAAATAAATAAATAAATAAAGTGAGTTGATCAGAAGACAGGTGACATGATCATTTAAACTCTTAAAATTGATGTAGACATACTAACTTAAGAAATTTAACAAACAAAATTTAAGTTTACAAACCATAGGTCAAAGGATAATTATTTATATTTAGAAAAGGATTTTAGAAAGTAAATCTTCTTTTTAAATATGAATTCTTTTATTGCATTTAACATCTATATTTTGCTGAAAAATTATCTAATAGTTAGTCTTGAGGACACTAACCTAAAGCTAAAATATTTGAAGACATTTTGAATAGAAGATCTACTCAAATTTGAAATGATGAAATCATGTGGTCATGTTGTTGATGTCATTCACTAAGTTGTGTCCAACTCTGCAACCCCATGTACTGCAATATGCCAGGCTTCCTTGTCTTTCACTATCTCCCAGAATTTGTTGAAACTCACATCCACTGAGTTGGTAATGTTGTCTAACCATCTCATCTTCTGCCTCCCTCTTCTCCTTTTGCCTTCAATCTTTCCCAGCATCAGGGTGGTGACATGTGGTCATAGTTTTCAAAATTTTTTTCTGTATATGGGGGTGCCTAATCTTCAGAGACCTTACGCATGTGGGAAAATGTGTCCTAGGAAATAAACTCAGAAAATATTCCATACTTTTGAAGTACTGTACAATATTTACCACGATTAAGTCTCTGAAAATTCCTGCTGCAAATAAGCTCTTTATCTTTTCTCTACCATTTTTCCCCAAGCTTATGTGACCACTGATTTAGTAAACATCCCCTGATAGTTCTATTCAGAAAATTGTAGATCCAAATAAAATAGAAAACAGATTTTACATCTTTTATGACAATAATATATGATTTTTGAACTAGATTTGTGAGGTTCTTAAGGGCTGGGTTATACACTTTATATATATATATGTATATATACATATATATATATATATNCAGATGGTAAAGAATCTGTCTGTAATGTGGTGGGGGGGTGGGAGTGGGGGTCCTCTGTTCAATCCCTGGGCCAAAGAAAGTTGGGAGAGGGTATTCAATCCCTTTCTTTCCTTCTTTTTGGGTAACTGTGGTTTGACTGGAACCTTTTAATGTGACTTAACCTATCTGGTGGCACACTCTTGGGTTGCAGAAACTGTTCTCTCCCCTTTGTCCTTTCAGGTCCCAAACTAATATCAGCTGCGATAAACAGCACCATTTCTTGTTACTTTTCCTAGACCTTGCCTCCAGCTTTGTAAACAGCCCTCTATTAAATTCTCTCCAGTTACCCAGTTTGTCTGTATGCCATCTCTATCTTGCCAGGGGCTTAATTGATAAATTGAGTATGTGGTGACTTTGTACAATTAATGAATTTCTTCTGAACACTGTTTCTTTATCTTTGAAAGGGGGATAATAACATCTATATTTTCTACCTCATACACCTTGGGGAAATTTTAATGAGTCAATGTTATTTTTTATTTCCTTTCCCATATTTTTAATTGTAGGTAATCAGGATATGGGGCTTCCCAGGTGGCTCATTGGTAAAGAATCTTATGCCAAACAGGAGACCTGGGTTCAATCCCTGGGTTGGGAAGATCCCCTGGAGAAGGAACTGGCTACCTGCTCCAGTATTCTGGCTTGGAGAACTCCATGGACTGTATAATACACAGGGTCACAATGAGTCAGACATGACTGAGAAACTTTCACTTTCAACTAAGATACACTGTGCTCAAACTTTTATGTCTTACTCTTGCTTCAGATAAGAAATATTCTCCTATGAAACAGAGTTCTCAAACGTACCCAGAGGTCTGTGGTGGTCAAAAGCTAAGCAATGCTCCTCTAACAGTCACATTGTATGCATGTGTGGAGAGCTTGTTGCACTAACTTTGAAGACCAGGGAGATCTAGACAAAAGCGGTGCCTAGACTAGAGGCTTCTCACCGAGTAACAGTGATATGGAAAACCTGAAGACCTTTCTTTTAACTAACTTACACGGCCCATCCTTTAAGGTATTTGGGAGTGAAACTACTGGAATAAGATAACAATGTACTATTGCAGTAGGCCATTACTACTTTTTAAGTATACTGTGTGGGTCATGAGCTGCCTGATAGGAACCTGATGGCTAAAAGTTGATTTGAAATAATAGTAAAGATAACCATTAACAGTCAATAAATAGTTGCTGAATTTTTCATATATCAGCCTTGTGCTAGACAGGTCTAAATATAATGTTTGCTTCTTTGGGATTCCTAGGTGGTTCAGTGGCAAAGAATTGGCCTGCCAATGCAGTCTCATACAGTAGATATGTGTTTGATCTTGGCTTGGGAAGATCCACTGGAGGAGGAAATAGTAACCCAGTTCAGTATTCTTGCTTGGAAAATTCTATGGACAGAGGAGCCAGGCCTTGCCAGTTTAGTATTTTTGCCTGCCTCAGTCCATGGGGTCACAAAGAGATACGACTAAGCTACTGAGCACGACGTAAAACTCAAAATCAGGAGAAAACTATTAGACAAAAAGTTCTGATACACTTGTCTATGTTTTTCATTTCTTTGCATCAAAGCAAGCAATCAAATGAAAAGAGCTTTCATATCCTTTCCTTAGAATAATAGAGATAGCATTTGTGATCTAATTTCCAAAACCTTTCTTTCTGATAAGTAACATTCTCACATTGTAATATTAAATCATAGATTAGAAAAAGGCTGATTGATTTCATCTTCTTCTACATGCCATGCAGTTTTATATGTCCTTCTCTAAGTCTTACACATAGTCAAAGAAGATGCTAATTATACAGAGAGATGTATCCTTGGCTGAAGGTAGATTAGTAACAGTAGTCTTTGATAGAACCATTAAACAAGACTCCTTCAAGTTTTTGTTTAATTGATTTTAATAAGACCAAATATTAATCAGATCAATAATTAAGAGAAACCCTGGGAGGTAAATAATTAACAATACATGAGGTCTATCTATATATAGTAAGATTGAACTGCTAAGAGTCAGATAGAATAAGCACTATACACAATACACACACATATAAACCAATAAGCCAGTATAAAACATAGTGACTCTGTTCAGCTATTTTGTTTAAGATTGTAAGAATTTACTCAGTTTTTACTATTATTCTTCCAAGTTTATTTCATCATTTGTTTTCATGTTTTATTAAGTGGAGCAGGAACGCCATAAATAACATAGTATTATTTATGGCAGATCTGTTGTGTGTGGCTCAATAAACTGGACCAAAATTTCCTAGGCAGGACCCTAAACTCAGTGGCATTAGATGATTTATTGAGATCCTCAAACATGAACTTGAAATAATATATAAAAAGTCTGTGGTCAATAGCCATATTAATCATAAAAATGTTGACTTGCTGCAAGTATTAAATAAATTTTAACTTTTATAGGGTGTCTCACACAGCAATATCTTTCAGGGATAAAGTACATTCCCTGTTGCCTTACCTTTGACTTGAGCCAAGAAACATGGCATAGACCAACATGAACTCAAAACTCAACTAAAAGTAAACAACTTAGTGTGTATCTAACTAAATGTTATGTAATATTCATGCTAAGGAGACAGGGTGTTTGTGTTTTAAGGACTTTCATCTGCAAAATTGTAAGCACTGAATTTCCCTCTCATAGAAAAGAGTGGCTTTGGTTTCTTTAACAAGATTAAGATTTTTCTAAGCACATTTTGAACAAGATTTCTGAATGATCTTTCATCCCTTTTGCATGCACAAAAGAAAATGCAAAATTTAAAATTTCCAGCCATGAATACATAGACTATAAACTCCTATACATTTTCTCCTATTCTCTAGCAGAGACATGTATTTTGCTTTTTTATCCTGAACTTTCTCAATTCTCTCTCATCACTGATAAAGTAGAAAGGTGGTAGAAATGCATAGAATGTACTTTGGGGCTTATCAGAAGAACTATTTATACAAACTAAAATAATCGTAGTTAATATAATCAACCATAAAAACTGTTGTATCGCATATGAGACATCCTTTTTCTCCCCAAAAAATCCAGTAACCCCGCTATATATATATTGATATATATAAGAGGCGATTAGAAAGAAACAAGAGAAACAAAAACTTTACTGTGGCCATTGGCTGTGGCAAAATTTCCTAAGTATGAGACCAAGTGTTTCTTAATCCTTGAGATGGGCATGTTAGTATTTGCCTTGTCCACCTCACAATGCTGTGGTAAAACTCTAAAGAGATTGTTTTTGTGATAAAAAGTGTTCTGAATGCTGTGGAGTGCTTTAAAAACTGTCTCTCTTTTCATCTCAAAAGTCCAAAGTGACAGCTGGAGAGCAGGTAATGACCACAACTGGATAAAAGATAGAGATTAAGTAGAAGCATGCTAGAAGGATGCCCCTTTGGTCACCCGTTCTAAACTTGCAGTTTTATCTTGCTTCAAGAAGGATAAAAATAAACTGGTCAGTCAGATTCCAGAACATGCATAGCTATAGTTCATCATGAGACAGTTCCTAATTCATTGAAATGCCACACAAAAATATGGCATGCTTTTCTGTCTCCTCACTTTGTAAAGTCTAAAGCATAAGACAGTAGTCCTGGCCATCTTGTTCCTTTCTCTCTTGCATCTTAAATATTGATTCTTTCTTCTTTTGCATCTCCTGATATTCTATAACAACCTGAATACAAAAATACTGTAGAATTTAGGTTATAATTCAATAAAGGGTCCTAAGGATTACAGGGTAAAACTTCTCACTGAGGTTTGGACACAAACCTAGATGATGGTAATGTGATTGTGTTTTTTGTGCCATTGTTACAAATTGTATACTTGAGTGCATTGTGAGAAGAAATGGTTATGGTCTGGGGTGGGATTCAGGTAGTATTCTTTCCCTAATCATATTATCAAAACCTTGCTTTGATTTATGGCACATACCATTAAAATTCCCTGTACCATTTTTCATTCACTCAGTCAAAAAAAAAAGAGTATTGTTCTAAACATAAGAGATATAGATGTTTATAAAGCATATGAGGATTTTGCTTTTATGAAATATATATTCTACGGGAGAGAAGTGCCATAGTATGTTATATATATAAGCCTCTTCAGAGAGGGAGTGGGGAGAGGAGGAGACGGAGAGAAAAGAAGAGAAAGAGGCTATGCAATTACTACATACTGGTTAAGTGGTGGTGGTGGTGGCTTGGTCGCTAAGTTGTGTCCAACTCTTGCAATCCCATGGACTGAGGAGCCTATCAGGCTCCTCTGTCCATGGGATTCTCCAGGCAAGAATACTGGAGTGGGTTGCCATTTCGAACTCTTTCTAAGGAAGTCACATAAAGGTCAAGGAAGGGACATAGAAAAAGAGAAGGCCCAGGAGGCCAGTCAGTGGAGCTAGTAAAGAGTTAAGAAGGATGGAGAAAAACCACAAAGGATGGCACCCCTGCGCTTCAGAGCTCTTCTACTTAGTAAATCAAGATGTATTCTTGTCATCAAACAATGTCAGCAGTTGATGAGTATTAAGAGAAAGAGTTTCAGAAGTTTTATGTCATACCAAAACTATTTATGAAAGAATCCTATTTCATAGCTTTTGTTTCTTTGCTATGCTAGTAAAGCAGCATATAATCTTGAGAAGTTGTGACTGTTCATATTATAAGAATCAATGCAAAATTTCATGCAGAATTGGAGGATTTTGAACTTGAATTCTTTACTCACATTCTCCAACAGGAAGTGCATCTAACCTGGTACTATCAGTATGGCTTGAAATACTGCGAATTCAAGTGTTTAATGATCAGGCTAGTAATGGCTGTAAAAATCATATTGTGGTATCTCAATCTATACCACTTCTAATAAATGTAATGGACATTTCAAAAGCAAGCTCAGATTTATTTTTGATGCAGCAAAATGTCTGCAGGCCATAATGTGGTTCTACGAAAGAAGATAAATTTATGCAGGAAATTTTGGAGCGATGAGACATGAGGCTAAGGAGTATTGATTTGGAATTTCTGTATCATTTAGAGGTCAAATGGAAACCAGATGCCCAAAAGAATTGTAAAAACATTTGCCTTACAATTTGGCAGCAGTGAGAGAAATAGTGTGTGTGTATAACCAACATCTCAGCCATCTTTATCCAGGGTATATATCCCAGAGGATTTCTTATGCTGATCCCTAAGGGACCATGTATGAGATTGTTCATCATGGCAGTTTTTACAGAAGAGAAGACTTTGAGGTAGCCAAGAAAATGAGACTGGATATAGGGATGGATGACCAAAATAGGATAGATACATACTGTATGATGTCACAGCTGACAATATGTACATAAATGTTCATGTAGCAAATACACAGAACTTACAAATATAGTATGAAGTGAAAAAAAGAGGAAATAGAATGAAATTCATAGCACATTTGTATTTAAATACAATTTAAATACAATTACCCAATTAAATGCCCTAATACCACTGAATTTTATAAGGATACAATCATATCAAAAGGTTGAAATCTAATACCTCAGTGCGGGTGCCTATAGGAAAGGAGGAAGATGAATGTAGGAAAGGGAGATGAGGGAGAAAAACAGAAAAACTAAAATTGAATTTTAAAAATGGCTTATGTTGAAAACATGAAGCAAAGAGTGTAACTCATGTCTCTACTACTGAGGACAAAAAAAAAAATTGTAAAAACAACAAAATACTCCTTTTACCCACTTATTCAAATTTCTCTCAAAAGCAAGCAAACCCAAATCTGATTGAGCAAAATGATGGGAAATAATCTTTTATTCATCTTAGGATAAGGCAGCAAGATATAGACCAGAGTGTGTTCCCTCCCTAATATATTCCAACCACATGAGACCAAAACAGTCATGAACTTGGTGGGGGCTGGATATTTGGTAAAAGCAGCAAGGAAATAGTCCTGAAGGAGTGAGTAGGTGAGTGGTAACATTTGGTTAGTGACCCTCAATTTAGACAGAGTAACTCACATCCTCACATTAGTGGTCTTGGGTTGAGAATATTATAAGGAAAATGGGAGGATATCAAAACCATGCCACATGCAACATAAAGCAAAGGAAAAATGTGCTTGTCCTCTTCCCCTCCCTGTTAGCTCTTACAATGCCCACAGATGTTTTCCTTCTGACTCTCATCTTTGCTTCCTTCTGTGACCCTTCCCCTCGTACTGATTTTGTTTTTAACTTTCCTGACTCTCAGTCCTGGCCTCCTGACTTCCTTGTAACTAACACCATATCCCTGTTGGCCTGGCATTCACTTGAAGATTATTGCTTTGCACGGGCATCTGAGAACTTCCTTCTCTCCTGACCCTGACAGCCACCACTCAGTGCTGTATATTTGGAAAAGAAAGAAGGGTAGAGGCCCCCACACAGAAACATCTGTGT
The DNA here is from genome assembly GCA_006410615.1 of Neotragus moschatus. Lineage (NCBI taxonomy): Eukaryota > Metazoa > Chordata > Mammalia > Artiodactyla > Bovidae > Neotragus > Neotragus moschatus. The sequence goes on along the minus strand of SJYA01000601.1, from coordinate 1,720,231 downwards.
CAGTACCCATTTTCTCAGATCTCGGGCTATTTTTTTTCATACTATGCTGGCTATTAGAGGGGGTCTAATGTTGCTTTTTAATGAAAGCCACCTTTAGATTTAGGGAAAATCACATTCATACTTATATAAAGCCTTCTTATGTGAGATCTGAATGTTTATGCCCAGGTTTCCAAGAAGTCACAGGCCAAGGAGAAGACAAAAACCTACATAGATTGGTACTTAAGGCAGTAAGCTAATATGGATCCTTTTATAATTTAGCACTGAAGAGCCCTCCTTATGAAACCAAGGGGGAAATTTTCTTAGGATTGAATATCTGTTTCCTGTTCTGATAATTGGCACCTGCTCCAAATTTGGATGAGAATGCCACATGCAGGATCAGTATCTGATGTCCCAAGCCAAAGTGACCTTAGAAAACTCCATATGTGATCAGAAATGGAGAAACTTTCTGGCTCAAGTTTTCATTAACCAAATGAAAGCTTTAGGGTTTCATTTCACTTCAAAGACAAGATCCTCTGAGCAGTATATCCTGTTGCACTGGTAGTGATGATATTATATTAATAGCTATGAGTTACCAGAGCTGAAGAGTGGAATATTAGGCATCTACTTCTTGGCCATAAAGCATGAGTAGTTAGGCAGTGCCAGTGGTTTTTTGTGAAATTGAAGAGATGATTAAAATTTCCTCAAGTCCTCGGAAAGTGTCCTCTCAAATATATTTGCCACTTTGTGATGGGATGACTCTTGCAAATATTTCAATAACCAAAAGCTATCTCAGCTATGTTGTATAAGCAGGAGTTACCGTCAACTCAACTGTTATAAACAGTTACTGTAAAATAACTCTTTGGCTTTTCATTTTACCTGAACTTGCAACTAATTACTGCCATGTCTATTTGTTAACACAGATTGCTATACCAAAGAAACCTCACATTTATTAAATAGTGACTCTGTGCCAGATACGTTAGATAATTAGCAAGCCTGTGATTTGCCGTTTATCTATTTGCTCTCAGATCCTTTCTCTGCCTTTCTGCTGCTGTGTTCTGTTTCACATTTACAAGGCTTTCTTTCCCCCTGATTTCCATGTAGGTTTGGTCAATGGAGCTTCCTTGGTAACTAAAATGGTAAAAAATTCTGTCTGAGATGTGGGAAACCTGGGTTCGATACCTGGGTTGGGAAGATCCCCTGGAGGAGGGCATGGCAACCCACTCCAGTGTTCTTGCCAGGAGAATTCCATGGACTGAGGAGCCTGGTGGGCTACAGTCCATGGGGTCACAAAGAGTTAGACATGACTCACTTCCACTTGGTCAATAGGAGTCATCATAAAGCCTGATATCCTTTTCTTGGCTTCTCTGTGTCTGAGCCTCTGGTGCTATTACAGTTTCATGAGACAGCCTCTCTCTCAGAGTCCTCCTTGTTTTCACCTTTTACTAAGTTATCCCTGACCCTAAGCTCCAGCAAAGCCACTTGGTCCTTCTATTCTCTCAGTAGTTGTGGCTGCCTCCTAAGTCTAAATTCTAAATTGTATCACCATTTCTTTATTAGCCTCTCACCTATAGCAGCATCTGTGTATCCAGTTTCCTGTTTCAATTTCTGTTTGAAATATCCCAGGTGGCTTCTGTTTTCCTGATTGGATGTCAGCTGATAAAATAAACTTGTACTATTTTGATTAGCCCTATACAAAATTGTCAGGATAGTCTCATAAGCCCACAGAACAGTAACACCGGTTTGTAAAGACTTTATAAAGTAGAAAATGTGAGTGAGTATGTGTATGGCTGTGTGTACATGTTCTTGCATATGTGTTTGGCTTGTAGTCAAAACCATAACCAAGGACTGAAATGGGAGCAGGTTTGATCCTAGTCTTCTACCAACATTTTTTATTTTGAAGTACTTTCACCATGCATTAGCAAATTGTTATTTCCTTTCTCTTTGTTACTATTGTTATTTTACCTCAACTGTACCAAGACACACAAAGAGTAGTTAGAAAGAGGGCTTTCAATATATGGCCCAAGTAGAAACATTTCATCATACAATTGCCTGCCCCTCCACAAAGAAAAACAATTAAAGAGGATGTATTGAATTCAATTACCTTTGTTTTTCCTCTTTTGGCCTGTATTTGTTGAACTAAAAAAAAAATTAAAAATAAACCTAAAAAGAGATTTTTTATAAATCTTATATGATATATATTTATATAGGTATGTACATTTGTACATATATTTCTGTGCATTTCTTTACACATATATGAAGCAAGTCTTTGTCTGTTTTAACTATGAGATAACTTTCCCAGAGATTTTTCTGTTGTTCCATAAAATTAATTTTTAAAGAATCAATTCAGAAATGAATAACACCTCAAACGAGATCTGGCAGAAAAGGAAGTTACATGGTCAGGACAGGAGCAAACAGAGGGAAAAAGGTTTCTAGGCCCTCCCTCTTCTCCTGGGAGATACAGATAAAGGAGGAGTGGTCTGTGATCCAGTGGGATGGACACTGAGTCAGATTCTTTAGGTGATTAAACGACACAAAATACAAAAAAGTAAGATATTGGCTGAGAATCAAGATAGATTATAAAAGACTGTGCACAGAAAAGGAAAGTCTGCTAGCAAAGATGCTGGACTTTTTTTCCACTCTTCTCTTGAAAATGAGCCATAGAAAAATGGGAACAGAAGTACTTTTATCTAAAAAGAAAGAAATGAATTCATGTAATTTCTGGGTCATCACAATTGCTCAGTGACCAGTCCCAACTCCACCCTCACAGAGAAATAAAAAAATGCGCTAATGGTTTTGAATGTGTCTTTTTATCTGGTGGAGACTGAAATACCCTCAGCTGGGACTGGGAGAGACAAGAGGATACCCACTGCCCCAGCCTGCCAAGTGCAGCTTCAACTTGGGAGTGGTCTGGGAGCATGGAGGGGTTTGCTCTCCCCTTCAGTAGTCCTGTGCCTTAGGACTGCAAGATGTTATCACAAGTTCTGAAGGTACAGGAGAAAGTCAGCCAACCTCCTGGGGCCTGGTTTTCCTCACCTGTAATACAAATTAGGGAAGCCCTCGCTTACACTACAGATCTCAAAGACTCTTCCAGCTGTTCTAGCATATCGGAAACATCTTTTATAAATCCCAAAGGCCTAAGTTTAAAATAGTAATTCTGACCCCAAATTCCTTTCTGTCGGTGTCAAACTCAGCACTTTTATGAACAACTCCAGAAAATCTCCTCAGTAGGCTGAACGCCATGTGGCCAAGAGGTTAAATGGGAAACAGAGTGTGAATTACTTAGAGAGCTATTTTATAAACAAACACCAACTAGGATTGAACTCTGTACTGATTTGGAGGTGACTTAAGTCTAATTTCCTGCTCCTTCCCATTCTTTCCTTTCAGGACCAAAAGCATTAAGTGCTGCAAAGAGAGCCCCGGTGGAGTGCCCCCTCCTCTCCTTCTCAAGATCCTGACAGGAAGAGGCTGCCTTTTGTCACAGTTTGACTGACTGGTGTGAGTGACACTGAAATGCTCCATCCTGCTCAGCCTGAAACACAGTGGCACTAATCCTAAAGGACAAACAAAACAAAGTTTTTTTGATAAAAGGAAATGGGTTGGAGAGAAACTGGCCAAAGCCTCCTCCAAAGATGGAATGAAGAGCATCTTCTTTCTGAATGGCAGCTAGGAAGAGGCCTATCAATCAATCTGGCGGTCTCCATGCACCTGCATACTATTCCGACCAGTGAGACTTTACAAACCTATTATGATGCAAAGTTGTGACTCAGAATCATATCTCCATAAAGCTTTTCTGCTCCTCAGAAGCCCAGGTCAATTGAGGGCAAGCAAGTGCACAAACCGGCAGGCTTTAAGGAAAACCTTAGGGCTCAGAGCAAGAGCTTTCCTTTTTCTGCTTTTATGGAGCAGATTGCCTTCTGCAGCCTCGGCTGTGATCTTGGCTCCTCTCACTCTCCGTCTTGGCTATCTGCCTGGTCTCCTGCTGTCCTCATCTGTAGGAGCTACACTGCTCAGCAAGAGACCGTTCTTAGTGTACTCATCACAGCACTGGAAGAAAAAGAATACTGAGATACTTGCCTGCAAAGCAAAAGAACCTCCCATTGGAATGAGGAATTCATTCTTTTAAGAACTGATTTACAAAAGGAAACCTCCCCAAACTAAAAGCCTAGATGAAAAAGCACCATGTCTTAAAAGGAACAGTTCTGTGTTTTTCTTTTTTTTTCTTTAAACTAAAGTGAAACACATGTGAGAAGAATGAAAGAAATGCCCTCTTACCAGCTGATTGGTTTTTCAGTTTGGTTCAGTATTTAGAAATTCAGAGTAATTCTTTGTTAGATATTATATACTAATGTCTTCCAACTAAGATGAAAATATTTAACTATGCAATACTCTGTGTGATTGCTATTACTTATTCTGGAATTACTGTTTTATTTGATAATTATATAACAGGATAAGATATATGAAGACAGAGATCCTGATGTGTAAATAGCCAGATCCTTCTGGTAATTATACTGTTTATCAAAGACCTGCTGTTTTATTGATGTTTATTCTTTGTAATAGGGTCAATATTTCTTGTTCTGTGTTCAGAAATAAGAGCATCAAAATGCCACTCACCTGTGATACTATTTTGACACGGTTTATATTTACTAGTAATTGAATTATGAAACTTGAACATTTTTGGAAAAACATATGCTCTACAATACATAATATGAGTCTTAAATATTAAGGAGAAGATAAAAGGCTTGGTCACTTTCAACAAGTGCCTTATCAATTATACCTTTAATTATTGTTAAATATCAAAATATGTTATTTAAGTGTGTTAATAGAGGGGTGAGGATTTCAATGAAAAGGAGATTCTTCAAGTTTATACAGTGCAAACACTGTGATGATTTTTTCTTGAACATATACATTAAATGTCTTGTATAAACACATGAAAATTGGAGTTCAAATCTTAATAGAATAGGTTTATTTTCATCCTCTGGGAAATAAGGAAGGATAGATATTGCTGAGTTCATAGTAGGTGCTTAATAAACATCTGTTGATTGGTTATTGACAGAAGAAAGCAAGGAAATAATTTAAACTTTGTTATGTCATAACTGTGACTTGAATAACAATCCTTGGATTGAGTACTATAGTCACCTATTGCACAGTTTAAAATCCAGATAATAAAAGGCAATTTTTACCTGTCTTTGGTAAGTTTCTCCTTGAAACTGATTTTCCTTGGCTTTAATTTTTTAGGGAAAAAAATAAAGTATAATTTACCTCTAGGGAGCAGAGAGACTTCCATTATCTCATGACAACAAGACGGTCAATAATACTGTAAGTTCCTAGTGCATAAATCATATTCTGAAGGCGCTTCAGAAATACAGAAGGCATTTTAGCCAGTCTCTAGGACTTTCATTTCTGTGACTGGAATCAGAAGTAGAGACAAAAAAAGAAATATTTCCAAAAGTTCTTTTGAATTAAAAATGTTGCTTGAATTCTAGTCTCTTTTAAAACTTAAGGATAATTATAGTCACCTCTTATGAAACTTGACTGTTTTTAAGCATAAATATGTGAAATACAACTATTGCCATGTAGTACCATTTTTATACTCTCAAGTGTTTGGTTAAAAGTTAAAGTCAACACAGTACAGTGGAGTCAAGAGACCTCCATTTTCATTTCAACTCTTCCCCAACTATGCATCCTGAGCAACTTCTTTACTCTATCTTCACTTGTGAAATTAAATCAATTAGACAATCTCCACAGAATCTCTTGTTCAATATTTCAGAGGTTGTGTGATGTTCCCCTTAAAAATAATTCATGTATTTTTTGTACATTGAGAGCTCCTTATGTACTAGTTACCATGCTGTGTTTTATCTTCATTTTCTTATTAAAGTCATGATTACTAATGCCATTCTCTGTGTCAAGATGAGGTTTAGAGATGCTAAGTGACCTACTCAGTGTCTCACAGCTAATCAGCCCATGTACTCTGATTTCAGCATCTCACCAAACTTGTCTGAGACTGAAGACCCTATAATGTTGTAAAAACATTAAAACTCATAGGGTGTTGCAGGTCGAGTTCCCTGGAAGTCATTGTTCAAGATGGAGATTAACAAGCAGGAGAAGGAGAAAGTAAACTACAATGCACTCTCAACACTTGTCTCAGTCCTTCTGGAAGTTCCAAAGATGTGATGGCCATTCAGAGCTGTCTGAGGTTCAAGCAAGAGGGTGGGGTCTTTTCATAAACAAATCAATCGATCACTGGATACAAGAAATTCAGGGAGAGGGGTGTGACCTTGGTCAATGCAGATCCCTGCAGCCTAGACACTCCCTATAGCAGACTGTCACCTAAGGGCTTTCATTTGCAGCCCACTCAGTAGCTGAGGGAATAAGTCTTTATTCCTGAGAGGGAACTATGTGACTCATTATAGCATCCAAGAGGAAAGGAAGTGAAAATATAAGGAATTGTGTTGAAGTGAAATGAAAGTCACTGGGTCATGTCCAACTCTTTGTGACCACATGGACTATACAATCCATAGAATTCTCCAGGCCAGAATACTGGTGTGGATAAACTTTCCCTTCTCCAGGGGAAGTTCCCAACCCAGGGATCAACCCAGGTCTCCCACATTGCAGGGTGGATTTTTTTTTTTTAAGTTATATTTTTATTGAAGGATAATTGGTTTACAAAGTTTTGTTGTTTTCTGTCAAACCTCAACATGAATCAGCAGTAGGTACACATATATCCCCTTCCCTTTTGAACCTCCCTCCCAACTCCCTCCACATCTCACCTCTCTAGTTTGATACAGAGCCCCTTTTTGAGTTTCTGAGCCATATAGCAAATTCCGATTGGCTATCTATTTTACATATGATAATGTAAGTTTCCATGTTACTCTTTCCATACATCTCACCCTCTCCAACTCTGTCCCCATGTCCATAAGTCTGTTCTCCAAGTCTGTTTCTCCACTGCTGCCCTATAAATTAATTCTTCAGTACCATTTTTCTAGATTCCATATATGTGCCTTAGACTATGATATTTATCTTTCTCTTTCTGACTCACTTCACTCTGTATAAGAAGTTTTAGGTTCACCCACCTCATAAGAATTGACTCAAATGGGTTACTTTTTATGGCTGAGTAATATTCCATTGTGTATATGTAGCATAACTTCTTTATCCATTCATCTGTTGATGGACATCTAGGTTGCTTCTATGCTTTAGCTATTGTAAATAGTGCTTCAGTGAACAATGGGATACATATGTCTCTTTCAATTTTGGTTTGCTCAGGGTATATGCATAGGAGTGAGATTGCTGCATCATATGGTGGTTTTATTCCTAGCTTTTAAAGTAATCTCCATACCATCTTCCATAGTGGCTGTATCAATTTACATTTCCATCAGCAATGCAAGAGTGTTCCCTTTTTTCCACACCCTCTCCAGCATTTATTGTTTGTAGACTTTTTGATGATGACCATTCTGACCAGTATAAGGTGATATCTCATTGTGGTTTTGATTTGCTTATCTCTAATAATGAGAATTGATGCTTTTGATCTCTGGTGTTGGAGAAGACTCTCAAGAGTCCCTTGGACTGCAAGGAGATTCAGCCAGAACTAAAAGAAATCAGTCCTGAATATTCATTGAAAGGACAGATGCTAAGGATGAATCAGCAATACTTGGGCCATGTGATATGAAGAACTGATTCATTTGAAAAGACCCTGATACTGGGAAAGATTGAAGGTGGAAGGAGAAGGTGATGACAGAGGATGAGACGGTTGGACGGCATCATCGACCCAATGGACATGACTTTGAGTAAACTCCAGGAGTCAGTGATGGACAAATAGCCTGGCATACTGCAGTCCATGGGGTCACAGAGTCAGACACGACTGAGCGAGTGAACTGAACCGAACTGAATAATGAGAGATGTTGAGCATCTTTTTATGTGTTTGTTAGTCAACTGTATGTCTTCTTTGGAGAAATGTCTGTTTAGGTCTTTCTGCTACTTTTTGACTGGGTTGTTTGTTTTTCTGGCATTGGGTTGTATGAGCTACTTATATATTTTGGAAATTAATCCTTTCAGTTGCTATTATTTTCTTCCATTCTGAGGGCTGTCTTTTCACCTTGCTTATAGTTTCCTTTGCTGTGCAAAAGCTTTTAAGTTAATCAGGTCCTACTTGTTTACTTTTGTTTTCATTTCCATTACTCTAGGAGGCGGGTCATAGAGTATCTTGCTTTGATTTATGTCATCGAGTGTTCTGCCTATGTTTTCCTCTAAGAATTTTAAAGTTTCTAGTCTTACATTTAGGTCTTTAATCCATTTTGAGTTTATCTTTGTGTGTGGTGTTAGGAAGTGTTCTAATTTCATTCTTTTACACATAGCTGTCCAGTTTTCCCAGCACCATTCATTGAAGAGGCTGTCTTTGCTCCATTGTATATTCTTCCTTCCTTTGTCAAAAATAAGGTACCCATATGTGCATGGGTTTATTTCTGGACTTTCTATCTTATTCCATTGGTCTATATTTCTGTTTTTGTGCCAGTACCATACTGTCTTGATGACTCTAGCTTTGTAGTATAATCTGAAGTCAGGAAGGTTGATTCCTCCAGCTCCATTGTTCTTTCTTAAGACTGCTTTCACTATTTGGGGTCTTTAGTGTTTCCATATGATTTGTGAAATATTTTGTTCTAGTTCTGTGAAAAATGCCATTGGTAATTTGATAGGGACCACATTGAATCTGTAGATTATATTTGGTAGTATATTCATTTTCACAGTATAGATTCTTCCTACCCAGAAACATAGAACATCTCGCCATCTGTTTTTGTCATCTTTGATTTCTTTCATTAGTGTCTTGTAATTTTCTGTGTACAGTTCTTTTGTCTCTTAGGTAAGTTTATTTCCAGATATTTGATTCTTTTTGTTGCAGTGGTGAATGGGATTGATTCCTTAATTTTTCTTTCTGATATTTCACTGTTAGTATAGAAAAATGTAAGTGATTTCTGCGTATTGATTTTGTATCCTGCAACTTTGCTAAATTCACTGATTAGCTCTAGGAATTTTCTGATACTGTCTCGGGGTTTCATTATACAGTATCATGTCATCTGGAAACAGTGAGAGCTTTACTTCTTCTTTTCCTCTCTGGATTACTTTTAATTCTTTTTCTTCTCTGATTGCTATAGCTAGGACTTCCAGAACTATGTTAAATAAAAGTGGTAAAAGAAAACACCCTTGTCTTGCTCCTGATCTTGGAGGGAATGCTTTCAGTTTTTCACCATTGATAATAACGTTTGCTTTAGGCTTATCATACATGGCCTTTACGATGTTGAGGTAAGTATTTCTATGCTCATTTTTTGAAAAGTTTTAATCACAAATGGGTGTTAATTTTTCTCAAAGGTTTTTTTCTGCATCTATTGAGATTATCGTATGGTTTTTCTCTTTTAGTTTGTTAATGTGGTGTATCACATTGATTGATTTGCGCATATTGAAGAATCTGCATTCCTGAAATAAACCCAACTTGATCATGCTATATGACCTTGTTGATGTGTTGCTGAATTCTGTTTGCTAAAATTTTGTTGAGGATTTTTGCATCTATGTTCATCAATGATATTGGCCTGCATTTTCTTTCTTTATTTTTTTTGCATTGTCGGTGTCTGGCTTTTGGTAATTTTGGTAATGGTGGCCTCATAGAATGAGTTTCAAACTGTTCCTTCCTCTGCAATATTTCAAAAGAGTTTTAGAAAGATAGGCATTAGCTCTTCTCTAAACATTTGATAGAATTCTTCTGTGAAGCAGTCTGGTCCTGGGCTTTTGTTTTTGGGGAGATTATTGATGATAGCTTCAATTTCAGTGATTGTAATTGGATTGTTCATAATTTCTATTTCTTCCTAGTTCAGTCTTGGGAGATTGAACTTTTCTAATAATCTGTCCATTTCTTCCAGGTTATCCATTTTATTGCCATACAGTTATTTATAATAGTCTCTTATAATCGTTTGTATTTGTGCATTGTCTGTTGTAACCTCTGCTTTTTCATTTCTAATTTTGTTGATTTGATTCTTCTCTCTTTTTTTCTTGATGAGTCTAGCTAAAGGTTTGTCAATTTTGCTTATCTTCTCAAAGAACCAGCTTTTAGTTTTATTAATCTTTACTATTGTTTCTTTCATTTTTGTTTTAAATTTCTGCTTGGATTTTTATGATATCTTTCCTTCTACTAATTTTGTTGTTGTTCTTCTTCTTTCTCCAGTTGTTTTAGGTGTAAAGTTAGGTTGTCGATTCAATGTTTTTCTTGCTTCTAGAGGTAGGGTTGTATTGCTATAAACTTGCCTCTTAGGACTGCTTTTGCTGTATCCCATAGGTTCTGAGTTGTTGTGTTTTCATTGTCATTTGTTTCTAGAAATGTTTTGATTTCCCTTTTTATTTCTTCAGTATCCTGTTTGTTATTTAGAAATATGTTTAATCTCCACGTGTTTTTGTTTCTTACAGGTTTTTTTTTCCTTGTACTTGATATCTATCTCATAACTTTGTAGTCAGAGAAGATGTGTGATACAATTTCAACTTCCTTAAATTTACTGAAGTTTGATTTATGACCCAAGATGTGGTATATCCTGGAGAATGTCCCATGTCACTTGAGAAGGTGTATTCTTCTGCATTTGGATGGAATGTCCTGAAGATATCATGAGATCCATTTCAACTCATGCATCATTTAAGACTTGTGTTTCCTTATTAATTATCTGTTTTGATGATCTGTCCATTGGTGTGAGTGGGGTGTTAAAGTCTCCTACTATTATTGTGTTACTGTCAGTTTCTCCTTTTATATCTGTTAGTGTTTGTCTTATGTATTGAGACAAAAGACAATTGAATCCAACATTGTTCTCATGTCGAATGCATAGATATTTACAATTATGTCTTCCTGTTGAATTGATCCCTTGATCATTATGTAGTGTCCTTCCTTGTCTCTTGTAATCTTCTTTATTTAAGGTCTATTTTGTCTGATATGAGATTGCTACTCCAGCTTTCTTTTGCTTCCTATTTCCAGGGAATATATTTTTTCACCCTCTCTTCAGTTTATATGGGTCTTGAGGTCTGAAGTGGGTTTCTTGTAGACAGCATATATCTGGGTCTTGTTTTTGTATACATTCAGCCAGTGTGTGTCTTTTGGTTGGAGCATTTAGTCCATTTACATTTAAAGTAATTATTGATCTATATGTTCCTATTGACATTTTCTTAATTGTTTGGGGTTGATTTTGTTAATCTTTTTGCTCAGGTATTTCTTGATTATATAAGTCCCTTTAACATTTGTTGTAAAGCTGATTTGGTGGTACTGAATTCTCTTAACTTTTGATTGCTGAAAAGCTTTTTATTTCTCCATCAATTGTGAATGAGATCCTTGTTGGGTACAGTAATCTTGTTTACAGATTTTCCTCTTTCATAACTTTAAATATATCCTGCCATTCCCTTCTGGCCTGTAGAGTTTCTGCTGAAAGATAAGCTGTTAAACATATGGGGTTTCCCTTCTATGTTACTTGTTGCTTCTCCATTGCTCTTTTAATATTCTTTCTTTGTGTTTAGTCTTTGTTAGTTTGATTAGTACATGTCTTGGTGTGTTTCTCCTTGGGTTTATCTTGTATGGGACTTTTTGTGCCTCTTGGACTTGATTGACTGTTTCCTTTTCCATGTTGGGGACATTTTCAACTATAATATCTTCAAAAATTTTTCTCAAGCCCTTTATTTTTCTCTTCTTCATCTGAGACCCCTATAATTCAATGTTGGTGCATTTGATATTGTCCCAGAAGTCTCTGAGACTATCCTCAGTTCTTTTTTTTTTTTTTTTTACTTTATTCTGCTCTTCAGAAGTTATTTCCACCATTTTATCTTCCAGCTCACTGATTTGTTCTTCTGCTTAAGATATTCTGCTATTGACTTCTACAGTATTTTTAATTTCAGTAATTGTATTTGTCTCTGTATGTTTATTCTTTAATTCTTCTAGGTCTTTGTTAAATGATTCTTACATTTTATCCACTTTTTTCAAGGCTTTAGATCATCTTTACTATCGTTATTCTGAATTATTTTTCAGGTAGTTTGCCTACTTTCTCCTTATTTATTTGGACTTTGGTGTTTGTAGTTTTTTCCTTCATTTGTGTCATATTTCTCTGCCTTTTCACTATTTTTTTTTTTTTCATTTATCTTGTTTGAAGTTTCCTTTTCCCAGGCTTCAAGGTTTAATTCTTTCTTCCTCTTGGTTTCTGCCCTCTAAGTTTGGTCCAGTGGTTTGTGTAAGCTTCTTATAGGGTGAGATTTGTTCTGAGTTTTGGTTTGTTTGTTTCTCCTCTGATGAGCAAGGCTGAGTGAGGTGGCAATCTGTTCCACTGATGATTGGGTTTGTATTTTTGCTTTGTTTGTTGTTTAGATGAGGTAGCTTGCACAGGGTGCTACTGCTGGTTTGGTGAGGCCAGGTCGTGTATTCAAGTAGTTTCCTTTGTGTGAATTCTCACTCTTTGATACTCCCTAGGGTTAGTTTTCTGGTAATCTAGGATCTTGGAGCCAGTGTTCCCTCTCCAAAGGCTCAGGGTTTGATCTCTGGTTTGGTGTTCTCTCCTTGAAACCTGAGCTCAGCAGCAGCAGTAGCAGGAGCAGGAAGTGGCAGCTCAGGTCTGAAGGTCTCTAGGCTTCAAATCCTGTCCTGAGGCAGGGCATGAAGGTGACCATGATGCTCCTGGTATGGCCTCTCCATGCAGATTCTTTACCAGCTGAGCCAGAAGGGAAGCCTAAGAATGCTGAAGTTGGTAGCCTATACCTTCTCCAGTGGATCTTCCTGACCCAGGAATTGAACTGGAGTCTCCTGTATGCAAGTGGATTTTTTACCAATTGAACTATCAGGGAAGCCCAGAATTGAGTCATTTCTATATAAGTTATTACAACATTCATTATTATTTATGCTGAATACTTTACAATGGACATTTCACATTTTTTTTACTTGTTTGAAATGTCCATTGTAAACTATTCAGCATAAATAATAATGAAGGTTAGAATTTTGAGGAGGAGGAGGTTGACACTCTACAGGTGATGAGATGGATGGATGACATCATTGACTCAATGAGCATGAGTTTGATAAACTCCAGGAAATAGTGAAGGACAAGGAAGCCTGGTGTGCTGTAGTCCATGGGGTTGCAAAGAATGGCCACAACTGAGCAACTGAACAACAGCATCAACATAATCCTAATTTGTAAAATGTGGGCTAAATTAACTGATTAGATGAATAAGTCTAATCATATAGAACAACTTGGTGTGAAAATATCAACCTCTTATTAGACATCTGGAATATATTAATTGCATAGAAAATGTTTTTTCCATGAAAACTTTCACTTACCTATATTTATCTAGTCATCCTTTTTTTGTGTGCCAAATTCTGAGGATCTAAAGATAAGATATAACATGACTAAAACTAGCACATATGTTACTATGAAAAATAATTTATTTAACCATTTCTCCACAGTTGAATTCCTATTTCCTATTACTGAAATTGAAGACATTATATACCATAATAATTAACAGTAAAGTCTTCAGTACTAGACAAACCTGTGTTTAAAATCTTAGCACTGGAATTTACTGCCTACAGGAGATTAGCAAACTTATTTAACCTTTCTTAGGTCTGAACTACAAAGTAGGGTAGTAACATAGCTACCTCAAGAGCTGCTCTATGGTTAAAAAACACAAACTATGTAAATTGCCAAAAACCTAACTATCTGAAAGTATTGGCTATGAAAATTCCTATTATATTTAGTGACTGTCATACCTTTTAAAATGAAAGTGAAAATAAATACCAAAAAATTACAGAGAGAATTATTGCAGGGGGATAGGGGAGAGTTGGCAAGCAGTGAATAAACTGAATAATTAGTCCCCAGCCACTAGTTTCACTATAATTACAAAATTCCCAGTGCCAATTTTAAAAGACGAATCCTCAAGAAATACCTAGGTAGTAACAGAGGAGATAGTGGAAGTGGAAATGCAACTAAACTTTCCCAACTGTTTCACACTCCTTTGGCCTTCTCGATTTTCTTAAATAGCCCTTCCTGTTGTGAATATACCAGGATGCTGAGACTTTCAAAAAAATACTGCCAAAGTACAGTATAGAATTTGAACTCTTCTTGGGAATAGGTGGTACTGGCATTCAAAATCAATCGTGATCCCTGAAAGAAAGCACATGTTTTACTGAAAGTAGCAGAGATCTTTGGCTAATTGTTACTTGGGTGCAATGTAAGAGTAACCCATGTGTGCTCACACTGTGGAGTAAATTCACAAAAGCAGTGAGAAGTGGAGTAAATTCACAAAAGCAGTGACACAATGGCATTTTTAGGCTTAGCTCTCCTCAACAGCATTGTGCAGACCTCAGATTCCAGCTCAGCCTTAAATTCCATCCAACTAATTCAGGAATTCCCCTGGGACTATGTCATGTCCCAAACAATGTCATGTTTACTGCTGGATACAGTCTTCTTATTTGATACATAGCAGACTTCTACTTCCCACTCCTGGCACTATAACTGAACTATCAGACCACCTAAAAGTTCTGGCTCTCTGCTATTCATACACACTGTTGATATGACACTGGGACTGTTGATATCATTATTGGGACCAAGCAGGGAAGCTATTGTCCTCTTCTCTTGGCTGGACTTATAAGTTCTGATTTCTTGGTTGTCACACCAGGATAAACTGTTTGGATTAGACCACTGTGGCTGTCTCCAATTGCTTGCTACTGCCTCAAATAATTCAGTTCTAGGATGCTATGTCACCTCTTTGAACAAAGGGAAATGTCCTGCACCGAAATTTGTGCTAAATTTTCCTCTTTTTCATAGCATGAAAGGCATTTGTGCTTCTTTATTCTATCAATATACTAATGAGATTTTATGGATGTGACTAAGTAATAAACTGAAGAAAACATAAAAATTTTCACCTGAACCCTTTCATTGTTTAAAGGAAATATGTTGATAAGTTTTCACTGAATGGTCTAGTGGTTTTCCCTACTTTCATCAATTTAAGTCTGAATTTGGCAATAAGGAGTTCATGATCTGAGCCACAGTCAGCTCCTGGTTTGTTTGTTTGTTTGTTTGTTTTTTGCTGACTGTATAGACTTTCTCCAGTTTGGCTGCAAAGAATATATCAATCTGATTTCGGTCTTGACCATCTGATGATGTCCATGTGTAGAGTCTTCTTGTGTTGTTGGAAGAGGGTATTTGCTATAACCAGTGCGTTCTCTTGGCAAAACTCTATTAGCCTTAGCGCTGCTTCATTCTGTAATCCTACTTCAAAGCCAAATTTTCTTGTTACTCCAGGTGTTTCTTGACTTCCTACTTTTGCTTTCCAGTCCCCTATAATGAAAAGTACATCTTTTTTGGGTGTTAGTTCTAAAAGGTCTTCTAGGTCATCATAGAACCATTCAATTTCAGCTTCTTCAGCGTTACTGGTTGGGGCATAGACTTGGATTACTGTGATATTGAATGGTTTGCCTTGGAAACGAACAGAGATCATTCTGTCGTTTTTGAGATTGCATCCAAATACTGCATTTCAGACTCTTTTGTTGACCTTGATGGCTACTCCATTTCTTCTGAGGGATTCCTGCCTGCAGTAGTAGATATAATAGTCATCTGAGTTAAATTTACCCATTCTAGTTCATTTTAGTTCGCTGATTCCTAGAATGTCGACATTCACTCTTGCAGTCTCCTGTTTGATACTACCAATTTGCCTTGACTCATAGACCTGACATTCCAGATTCCTATGTAATATTGCTATTTACAGCATCAGACCTTGCTTCTATCACCAGTCACATCTACAACTGGATATTGTTTTTGCTTTGGCTCCATCCCTTCATTNGAATGGTTTGCCTTGGAAACGAACAGAGATCATTCTGTCGTTTTTGAGATTGCATCCAAGTACTGCGTTTAGGACTCTTTTGTTGACCATGATGGCTACTCCATTTCTTCTGAGGTGTTCCTTCCCACAGTACTAGATATAATGGTCATCTGAGTTAAATTCACCCATTCCAGTCCATTTTAGTTCGCCAATTATTAGAATGTCGATGTTCACTCTTGCCATTTTCTGTTTGACCACTTCCAATTTGCCTTGATTCATGGACCTGACATTCCAGGTTCTTATGCAATATTGCTCTTTACAGCATCGGACCTTGTTTCTATCACCAGTCATATCCTGAGCTGGATATTGTTTTTGCTTTGGCTCCATCCCTTCATTCTTTCTGGAGTTATTTCTCCACTGATCTCCAGTAGCATATTGGGCACCTACTGACCTGGGGAGTTCCTCTTTCAGTATCCTATCATTTTGCCTTTTCATACTGTTCATGGGGTTCTCAAGGCAAGAATACTGAAGTGGNATATTGTTTTTGCTTTGGCTCCATCCCTTCATTCTTTCTGGAGTTATTTCTCCACTGATCTCCAGTAGCATATTGGGCACCTACTGATCTGGGGAGTTCCTCTTTTGGTATCCTATCATGTTGCCTTTTCATACTGTTCATGGGGTTCTCAAGGCAAGAATACTGATGTGGCTTGCCATTCCCTCCTCCAGTGGACCACTTTCTGTCAGATCTCTCCACCATGACCTGCCCGTCTTGGGTTGCCCCGCAGGCATGGCTTGGTTTCACTGAGTTAGACAAGGCTGTGATCCTAGTGTGATTAGATTGACTAGTTTTCTGTGAGTATGGTTTCAGTGTGCCTGCCCTCTGATGTATATATGTACCATAACTTCTTTATCCATTCATCTAGGCTTCCTTCCATGTCCAAGCAATTGTAAATATTATTCAGTGAACATTGGGATACATGTGTCTTTCAATTGTGGAAGAAACCAATTTTTTATTCATTCAATAAATAGTAATTTTTATGTGTCAGGCACTGTGTTAGGTGCTAAGAATATAAAACAGACTGATCCCTGCTTAACTGAGCTTATAAATCATTGGGAAGGAGATAGATATAGATGTATAATGACATATATAAAATATACACTAACAAACAGCCTCAGGCTTAAGTTCTATGAAAGGAAAATATAAGAAACAGCATGAGAATATTTTTTTTCATTGATCTATATAGTTGACACACAATATTATGTGTTTTAGGTATAGTCCATAGTGATCTGACATTTGCATGGATGATGAATGATCACCAGGGAAGTCTAGTAAACATCTATCTCCATACAAACGTATTACTTCATTGCTGACCATATTCCTTCTGCTGTATATTACATCCCTATGACTTAATTTGTTACTGAAGGTATGTATCTTTGGATCCCTTCCTCCTGTTTCACCCACATTCATCCCTTGCCCCTCTAACAACCACCTATTTATTCCATGCTTGTTTTCATTTGTTTTATTTGATTTGTTTTTGAGTCCGCATACAGGTGGGATCTATGGTATCTGTCTTTCTCTCTCTGACTTATTTCATTTAGCTAATACCTTATAGATCCATCCATGTTGTTACAAATGGGAAGATTTCGTTGCTGGTGGCTGAATAATGTTCCATTGTGTATATACACCACGTCTTCTTAATCCATTAATCTGTTGATGAAGACTTGTATTGCTTTCATATCTTGGCTATTGTAAGTAATGTTGCAATGAACACTGAGATGCATATATCTTTTCTAATTAGTGGTTTAGTTTCTTTTTAGCCAAATACTCAGAAATGAAATTGCTGGATCATATGGTATTTCTTTGAGAAACCTGCACACTGTACATATTCTGGTAGGTATGCTTGGTCCCTAGGTTCTAGATGGCTGCCAGGCCTTGCCTTGTGTGATAACCACAGGCCTGCCGTAAGTGGCATAAGCTTTTCATATGGTTGGCTGTGTGGCCTAGGGAGGTGTGGCAGCTGCTGCCAGTCTACTGGTGAGTGGACCCAGAACCCTGCATAGCTAGAGGCACAGTACTGGTGATAAAGTAAGCCACTGGCACTAATAGGCAAGAGTATGTGCTAAGTTGTATCAGTCATGTCCAACTCTGTGTGACCCCTTGGATAGTCTGCCAAGCTCTTCTATCCTCGGGATTTTCCAGACAAGAATACTGGAGTGGGTTGCCACTTCCTACTCCAGGGGATCTTCTTGACCCAGGGATCGAGCCTACGTTTTTTATGTCTTCTGCATTGGCACATGGATTCTTTACTACTGAGCCACCAAGATGGATTCCAAAATGGGGCTTCCCAGTGTCACCATGGCAGAACAGGGTTCCAAAAATGCCTGATGCTAATGTCTCCATTTCCAGTTGCCTCCTGCTTCTTAGGAGGCTTGCTAAGTTCAGAAAGTGGGTCTGATCTAGGTTCCTTTGACACGACTGCCTCTTTGCTGGGACTCAAAGCACATGAGATTCTGCACACACTCTTTAAGAGCAGACTGTCTATTTCCTGTAGCTCTCCTCAATGTAAGCCCTGCTGGTTTCCAAAGCCACACATCCTGAGGTCTGTTTCTTTTTCAGAACCCTGGGAGCCCAATTTGGAGCTTAGAGCCTCTGCTCCTTGGGATTGACCTCTGTGATAGTGATTATCCTTCCATATGGGGGTCACCTACTCCTGGGTTGTGGGTCTTGACTATACCATTTCTTAACCCCTCCTACCCATCTTGGTGTGATTCCTTCATATCCTTAGTTGTGGAAAATATTCTCTGCTAGTCTTCAGTTTGTCCTCATAGACAGTTGCTCTGTAAACAGTTGTCATGTTGACATGCCTGTGGGAGAAGAATAATTCTGGGCCTTCCCACTCTGCCGTCTTGGCCACTTCCCCTATGAGGACTGACATTTATTTTAGAGTCAGAGAAGAGTTTCTGGGGAACCAACTTTGAAATGAGACTTGATGGATTTGTAAAGGTGAAACTGACAAAGAGAAGGAAGCAGAGTGTGCAGAGGTGAGAAGGCGCGGATGTTCTGTGAAAGGGTGAGAACTCTGGGTACAGGGACAGAAGTCCAGCACAGCCAGGGCACAGGAAGGAGGTGAGAGCAGGGACCTGCAGGACCAGTCAACTGGGGTAGAGCTTTGGAATTATACCAAGTGGAACAGAGAACCTTTGAAAGTTTTCAACCAGAGGAGTAAATTGTCCAGACTGGCTTTTGTTTAAGAAGCTCCCCTAGGGAATTCCCTGGTGGCCCAATGGCTAAGACTCTGTGCTCGCTATGCAGGGGGCTCAGGTTTGATCTCTGGTCAGAGGACTAGATCCCATACGCTGCAAGTGAGAGTCTGAATGCCACAACTAAAGATTCTGCATACCACAATGAAGATGGAAGACCGTGCATGTTGCAACTAAGACCTGGCACAGCCAAATAGATAAATATGAGGGGGAAAAAAGAAGCAGCAGCTCACCTTGGCTTGCTAAATTGGAGCAGGTTGAGAGTGGAAGCAAAAAGAATAGTTAGGAGGTTTCTGCAATGGTCAGACAAGAGCTGACCATGGCTTAGACTGTGGAAGGGCAGTGGAGACAGAGAGAAACCAGAGGGAGTTCTTTTTCAGTTCTCTTCTGCCTGGCAGATAGATGAGGCCCATCCAATCCCACTTCCTTATGTGCCTATTCCAATTGCTGTCACCAGTTCCGCCTAATATGGGTCCATCAACATCAGAGAAAAGATCAGTTATCTGGCTTGGTTAGTAATCCTCAGAAAGGAGAGATTTTTCACAACCAAGATTCACATGAAAACTCGATTCTCCTTAGGTTAAAAGACTACTTCTGGTGAGCAAAGCAAAAGCATTGCCTGCTGCTAATTATTTTGCATTCGTTTTGGCAGGACATACCTGAAATGCTAGCGCCAAACACACCCGAACTGACCTAACCACAGGAAAAGCAACACTGCTTAGTTGAAAATCTGCAAGAAACTCGTGATTTATTATTAATGTCACCATGGGCACTGGAGGCTTTGATATGGATGCTGGCTATACCTGGCGTGCTTTCAACCAGGCACAACAATCTCACACTCTTTCCCCCCTGCCCGAGAGCATTTAATTCAAGGGGAAAGAAGCTTTTTCAGCAGTTTGCCCTTCAGACCAGTTTTGAGTGCAGAAACCAAATAATTTCAAAGGGGATGTGGGATTTGCTCTCAGCACAATTTGAAAAACCACAAGGTTTAGTAGAAACAGGTCTTGCAAAGGAAATGAGCACTTCTAAGCAGGACTTCCAGGCACATCCTCTGTCATTTAAATGTGAAACCCACGTTTATTGTCCAGCTTTGAAGTTTCCAGTCCCTTAACTTCCCTTACCTTCAATGCACCCAAAGGGAGAAACACTTAAGACCTTGATTTCTGTCCCCAGTCCTTGGCCACATACAGAATTTTGTATAATTACATCCCATTATGTATCTCAGGAGAATGCCCAGAGCTTCCTAAACGCTCCTTGGCAAAGCAGGGCTGGAGTGGAAAGGAAGATAGACAGAGCCATGCACTTCCAATCTTGTAGATGAGACTGCAGAGCACACAGCTGGGCAGAAGGACGCAGCACCCTTATCCGCTCAGCACCTCACGCCAATAACTTCATTTAATAAGCTCCCATGTCACTTGCTAAGTCATCCCTCTGCCACAGGGATTATTTACTCCTCTAAAATAGAGATAAGAGGAGCTCCCAATATCGATCCCCTTCATTGGCAGCGTTAACAGTCATTCATTCATTATTGAATCAGCAAATATTTAAATGACAGACACTGAGCCCCTTAGACAAGTTACTTAACCTCTCTGAGGGCCAGAGGTCTCATATTTATAATGGGGTTCATAAACCGATTACAAGGTAATTTTGACAATTAAATGAGATATTTTTAAAACACTAAGGAACCAGGAGGAGCCATCCCGAGTCCGAGGCCAGGGGCGGCGGCCAGGAGGAGCAACCCCATGTCCAAGAAGCGGTGGCTGTGTGGGCGCAGGAGGGCCTAGAGGAGCCATCCCATGTTGAAGGTCAGGAAGGGCGGCGGTGAGGAGATACTCCTCATCCAAGGTAAGGAGCAGCGGCTGTGCTTTTCTGGAGCAGCTGTGAAGAGATACCCCATGCCCAAGGTAAGAGAAACCCAAGTAAGATGGTAGGTGTTGCNCTCTCTTTTCACAGCTATTTGTCAGGCCTCCCCAGACAGCCATTTTGCTTTTTTGCATTTCTTTTCCATGGGGATGGTCTTGATCCCTGTCTCCTGTACAATGTCATGAACCTCATTCCATAGTTCATCAGGCACTCTATCTATCATATCTAGGCCCTTAAATCTGTTTATCACTTCCACTATATAATCATAAGGGATTTAATTTAGGTCATACCTAAATGGTCTAGCGGTCTCCTTAACTTAACAATGATTATCCTAATGCTTTCTGACTTTTTTCCCCTTTATGCTGAGTCTTTACCATGACAAGTAAACTCTAAATGTGAAATCAGGTTGTCCTGCTGGAGTTCTCTCTTTATTTCATTTTTGCCTGCCTGCATTCCCCTCAGGATTTAGGAATATCAAAGAAAAGGGGGACTGAAACCAAGTAAGATTTTTCATGGCCCTTCTGGGTAAAAGCCCCTCAATGTCTCCCATTTTTGTTTCTAGAAAGTTTCCATCTTCTAGGCTTTCTGACAGTTCCAATGAGCAGATTCCATTAGTTAATTATTAGAGAAGTGGAAAATTCAGAAACAAATGCATAAGATTTCCTATTTTCTCTTCAAGGAATATAGATAACATTCTGAATCATATTTTTGAGTTGTTCTGCAGAAACTAAGATCCCCATCTGGTAGATAATGGTGAATATATGCTGAGCACAAGAAAATAGACCCCAGACTGGTTGGAACCAGGAGGCTGATGATTAAGAGTTCAGAAACATCAATATATTACCTCACAATCAACCAATCAGAAGAATGACAACAAGCTGATCAAGTACCCTGCAACCCTCACTCCTAATACTGCCTTTAAAAACCTTTGCCTGAAAGCCATTGGTGACTTTAAGTCTTTGGGCATTAGCTATCCATTGTCTTTGATCGGAGACCTGAAATAAATGTTATATTTTCATTCATCAAAACTTGGTGTCAGTAGATTGGCTTTGCAGTGAATCAGGCAGTCAGACATGAGTTGTTATTGTTCGGTATCTGAGTCCTGTCAGACTCTTTGTGAATCCATGGACTGTAGCATGCCAGGATTCCATGTCCTTTACCATCTCCCAGAGTATGCTCAAACTCATGTCCATTGAGTCAGTGATGCCATCCAATCACCTCATCCTCTGTCATCTTCTTCTCCCCATGCCTTCTATCTTTCCCAGCAACAGAGTCTTCTCCAGTGAATCAGCTCTTCACACCAGGTGGCCAAAGTATTGGAGCTTCAGTTTCAACATCAGTCCTTCCAGTAAATACTCAAGATTTATTTCCTTTAGGATTAACTGGTTGTATCTCCTTGCAGTTCAAGGGACTCTCAAGAGTCTTCTCAAACATCACAGCTAAAAAGCATCAATTCTTTGGTACTCAGCCTTCTTTATGGTCCAACTCTCACATCCATACAAGACTACTGGAAAATTCATAGCTTTGGCTATACAGATTTGTCAGAAATTAACGTCTCTGCCTTTTAATATGCTGTCTAGGTGTGTCAGTTTTTCTTTCAAGGACCAAGCATCTTTTAATTTCATGAATTTCATGGGCGCAGTCATTGTCCACAGAAATTTTGGAGCCCAAGAAAATAAAGTCTTTCACTGTTTCCATTCTTTCCCCCTCTATATTCCATGAGGAGATGGGACCAGATGCCATGATCTTAATTTTTTGAATCTTGAGTTTTAAGCCAGCTTTTTCACTCTCCTCTTTCACCTTCATCAAGAAGCACTTTAGTTGTTCTTCACTTTCTGCCATAAGGGTGGTGTCATCTCTGTATCTGAGGTTATTGATATTGCTCCTGGAAATCTTGACTCCAACTTGTGATACATCCAGCTTGGCATTTTACGCGAAATACTCTCAAATGAGTTAAATAATCTGGGTGACAATATACAGCCTTGACATACTCCTTTCCCAATTTTGAACAAGTCTGCTGATCCATGTTTCGTTCTAACTGTTGCTTCTTGACCTGCATACAGGTTTTTTGGGAGATAGGTAAGATGGTCTGGTTTTCTCATCTCTTGTAGAATTTTCCACAGCTTGTTGTGATCCAAACAGTCAAAGGCTTTAGCATGGTCAATGAAGCAGAAGTAGATGTTTTCCTGGAATTCCCTTCTTTTTCCATGATCCAAAGGATGTTGGCAATTTTTTCCTCTGGTTCCACTGCCTTTTCCAAATCCACCTTGGATGCCTAGAAGTTCTCAGTTCATCTTATGTTGAAACCTAGCTTGGAGGACTTTGAGAATGACCTTGCTAGCATGTGAAATGAGTGCAATTATATGGTAGTTTGAATATTCTTTGGCATTGCCTTTCTTTGGGATTGAGATGATAACTGATCTTTTCCAGTCTCATGGCAACTGTTGAGTTTTCAAAATTTGCTGTCATATTGAGTGTACCTCTTTAACAGCATTATCATTTAGGATTTGAAATAGCTCAGCTGGAATTCCATCACCTCCATTAGCTTTTTTTTTTTCATAGTGATGTTTCCTAAGGCCCATTTGAATTCACACTCCTGGATGTCTGGCTCTAGGTGAATGATCACACCATCATGGTTATCTGGGTCATTAAGATCTTTCTTGCATAGTTCTCCTGTGTATTCTTGCCACCTGTTCTTGATATCTTCTGCTTCTATTAGGTCCATACAACTTCTGTCCTTTATTGAGCCCATCTTTGCATGAAATGTTCCCTTGGTATCTTTAATTTTCTTGAAGAAATCTCTAGTCTTTCCTATTCTTTTTTTCCCCCTTCTATTTCTTTCCATTATTCACTTAGAATGCTTTCTTATCTCTCCTTGATATTTTTTGGAAATCTGTATTCAGATGAGTATATCATGCCTATTCTCCCTTGCCTTTCACTTCTCATCTTTTCTCAGCTATTTCTAAGGCCTCCTCAGACAAACATTTTGCCTTTTTGCATTTCTTTTTATTGGGGATGGTTTTGATCACTGCTTCCTGTACAATGTTATAAACTTCCATCTGTAATTCTTCAAGCACTCTTCAGATCTAATTCCTTGATTCTATTTGTCACTCCCACTGTATAATCATAAGGGATTTGATTTAGGTCATACCTGAATGATCTAGTGGTTTTCCTTATGTTCTTCAATTTAAGTCTGAGTTTTGCAATAAGGAGTTCATGATCTGAGCCACAGTCAGCTCCCGGTCTTGTTTTTGCTAACTGTATAGAGCTTCTCCCTGTTCAGCTGCAAAAAACATAACCAACCTGATTTTGGTGTTGACCATCTGGTGATGTCCATGTGTAGAGTCATCTCTTCTGTTGTTGGAAGAAGGTGTTTGCTATGACCAGAGTGTTCTCTTGGCAAAATCTGTTAGCTTTTGCCCTGCTTCATTTTGTACTCCAAGGCCAAACTTACCATTTACTCCAGATATTTCTTGAATTCCTACTTTTGCATTCCAATCCACTAAGATGATGAATGGACATCTTTTCTGGGGGTTAGTTCTAGAAGATCTTGTAGGTCTTTATAGAACTGTTCAACTTCATCTTCTTCAGCATTATAATTGGGGCATAGACTTGGATTATTGTGATTTTGAATAGTTTGTCTTGATAATAAACCAAGGTGATTCCTTTGTTTTTGAGATTGCACCAAAGTACTGCATTTTTGACTCTTTTTTTTTTTTTTTTTTTTACTATGAGAGCTACTCCATTTCGTCTCAGGGATACTTGCCCACAGTAGTAGATATAATGGTCATCTGAATTAAGTTTGCCCATTCCCATCCATTGATTCCTAAAATGTCAATGTTCACTCTTGTCATATCCTTTCTGGCCATGTCCAATTTACCTTGATTCATGTACCTAATATTCCAGCTTCCTATGCAATATTGTTCTTTACAACATTGGACTTTACTTTCACCACCAGACACATCCACAACTGTGTGTTGTTTCCTTTTTGACCTAGCCTTTTCATTCCTTCTTGAGCTATTTCTCTGTTTTTTTTTTTTTTTTTTTTTTTCCAGCAGTGTATTGGGCAACTACTGACCTGGGGAGTTTATCTTTCAGTGTCATATCTTTTTGCCTTTTTATACTGTTCATGTGGTTCTCAAGGCAAGAATGCTAAAGTAGTTTGCCATTTACTTCTCCAGGTCTGAGTACACCTCAGTAATAAATGAAAGGGGGTTTATAGTTTGTAGAACATGAGCATGGGGAAATATTACTCTTTGGTCAAATTTGAAAACTGTGCATGATTCATTTGGATGAAAATTGACCTTCAATGAGAAAAAGTAGTCTCCAAAAATTAAATAATTCATAAAATTCTTTGCAAAATAGTAATTCAAATAGTTTGGGATTTGTCTCTTGTTTAATTATCATTTGTAAAGTGAATAGAAGAGTTAATATTATTTTCATTATACAGACAAAAAATGAAGTTCAAGGTCTTTAATTATGACATGCTCTCATTTATTTTGAAATCTAATAAAATACTTCAGTGGTAAATATATTGATGTGAACATCAGAAAACTTGGTTGGGTTCTAGTCCTTACTCTTCATTTATTAGTTTTTGGGTTGGAGATAAATTATTTGTGTTCCTAAGTTACAAGTGATCTTTATTATCAGAAATAATATTATTTACCTCTCTAATAATATAAGGCTATTGTATGGATTACATGAGATAATGTATTCAAAAAACAAAAAACCACTTTTTAGTTGGGAATGTCTTCATAAGTATAATATTTAAAACTTTTTAATCAAACATTATTTCTCATAAACAAATCTTAGCGCCCTCAAGAATAGAGAATATTAATATGCGCACATGTACAGTTGGAAAAATACACACATTCTTGATCTCATTTAGATCCTAAATACATTTGAACAGCAGTAAGGGTTATATCAGTTTCTTGATGAATTCAAGGATTTTTCTACAAAATGTAGTCAACTGAATTAGTTCCTCCAAAGTATATTAATGTGTGAAGTACTCTATTAAAGAATTTCTCTTTGATCCAATTCCTTTGAGGCTATTACAAAAGTACCAGATCTTAGCAGCTGTTAGACAATATCAGGTTAATCTATGGCCTTTTCCGTCAGGTATGTAAACATTATTAAACATTAACTGGTCTTTGAGGTTAACATGGTATCCTATGACAACTCCATTGTCTCAATTTATTTTTCATAATAAATGAAATATAAAATTCGACTGGAACAGGCCAGGCATTTATAGTCTCTCTGTTTTCTTTCAGTTCTAGGGAGATAAAGAGCAAAACTATTAAATGCTTGGTCACTCTCAATAAGTGCTACTTTCAGTAATATTCAGCAGTGATTATTACTTGTCAAAGTGAGCTTTGAAAATACAAAGTCTTTATTCTCTAAACATACTTGTGCATATTAAATGGATGAAAAAAGTTTACTGAAAGTGGTATTGGATTTTAAAATATTTATAGTTCAGCTACCTTAAACCATATATTTTAAAATACTGATTCAAGATTAGTTTCCAAAAGAGGTTTAATTCATTTAAAAACAAAACAAAACAATAACTGAGTATTTCCACTTAGACACACTAAACAACATTCATGTGGCACTTCCCTGGGGGCTCGATAGTAAAGAATCCACCTGCCAATGCAGAAGATATAGGTTTGATCTCTGATCCAAGAAGATTCCCTATGCTAGAGAGCAACTAAGCCTGTATGCTGCAACTATTGAGCCTGTGCTCAAGAGCTCTGGAGCTGCACCTAGTCAGCCCATATGCCACAACAACTGAAGCCTGCAAGCCCTGGAGTCCAGCTCCACAACTAGAGAGTAACCCCACTTTCTGCAACTAGAGAAAAACTCACCCAGCAATGAAGACCCAACACAGCCAAAAATACATAAATAATTAATTAAAGAGAGAAAACCTTCATGTTACCACAGACTCCACTTATTTAAAACAACACTCAATAATCTCCCCTCAGATAAATTAAGCTCTGAAATGTAATGTTTTTGTGAATGTCACTATGTTGAGAATGGTCTACAAAGTCTGAACTCATCTATGATCAACTACTTTATTTTGCAACACGTAGTTAATGCCAATTTTTTAAATTCCTAATCAGTCTTCTTCTCATATGTATCCTCTCTCTTTTTGTGACTACTGTTACCACCCCAAGACTAACTTTTCACAATCCTACCTACATTGTTAATTTTACTTGTTTTCAACAATATCAGTTCAGTTCAGTCATTCAGTCATGTCTGACTCTTTGTAACCCCATGGACTGCAGCACGCCAGGCTTCCTTGCCCAACACCAACTCTCAGAACCTGCTCAAACTCATGTCCATCAAATCAGTGATGCCATCCAACCACCTCATCCTCTGTCGTCTCCTTCCCCTCCTGCCTTCAGTCTTTCACAGTATCAGGGTCTTTTCCAATGAGTCAGTTATTCACATCTGGTAGCCAAAGTATTGGAGCTTCAGCTTCAGCATCAGTCCTTCCAATGAATATTCATTATTGATCTCCTTTAGGATGGACTGGTTGGATCTCCTTGCAGCCCAAGGGACTCTCAAGAGTCTTCTCCAACACCACAGGTCACAAGCATCAATTCTTTGGTACTCAGCTTTCTTTATAGTCCAACTGTCACATCCATACATGACTACTGGAAAAACCATAGGCTTGACTAGATGGACCTTTGTTGGAAAAGTAGTGGGTCTGTTTTTTAATATGCTGTTTACGTTGGTCATAGCTTTTCTTCCAAGGAGCAACTGTCTTTTTATTTCATGGCTGCAATCACCATCTGCAGTGATTTTGGAGCCCAAGAAAATAAAGTCTGTCACTGTTTCCATTATTTCCCCATCTATTTGCCGTGAAATGATGGGACCAGATGCCATGATCTTAGTTTTCTGAATGTTGAGTTTTAAGTCAACTTTTTCACTCTCCTCTTTACTTTCATCAGGAGGCTTTTAGTTCCTCTTCATTTTCTACCATAAGGGTTGTGTTCTCTGTGTATCAAAGTTACTGTATTTCTCCCAGCAATCTTGATTCCAGTTTGTGCTTCATCCAGCCAAGCATTTCTCATGATGTATTCTGCATATTAGTTAAATAAGCATGGTGACAATATAGAGCCTTGACATACTCCTTTCCCAGTTTGGAACCAATCTTTTGTTCCATGTCCTTTTCTAACTGTTGCTTTTTGACCTGCATATAGATTTCTCAGGAGGCAAGAAAGGTAGTCTAGTGTTCCCATCTCTTGAAGAATATTTCATGGTTTTTTGTGTTCTACTTAGTCAAAGGTTTTGGCATAATCAATAAAGCAGAAGTATATGTTTTTATGGAATTCTCTTTCTTTTTCTATGATCCAACAGATGTTGGCAATTTGATCTCTGGTTCCTCTGTCTTTTCTAAATTGAGCTTGAACATCTGGACGTTCACAGTTTATGTACTGTTGAAGCCTGACTTGGAAATTTTTGAGCATTACTTTTCTAGAATGTGAGATGAGTGCAACTGTGTGATAGTTTGAACATTCTTTGGCATTGCCCTTCTTTGGGATTGGAATGAAAACTGACCTTTTCCAGACCTGTGGCCACTGCTGAGTTTTCCAGATTTGCTGGCATATCAACAATATCAGTAATGCCAATAACAGGCATTACATGAGTATAAATGTAAAAGTGTCAAGTCTTACACATGGTTACATCATCAGTTCCCAGCACTAACTTTGCTTTAAGTATTCAATTGTTTGGTCACCATATAGCTTGCAAAAGTATAATAGAGTCTATTTAGACAGACACTTGAATTATCAGTAATGAATGGGATCAATTATTGTATTTTGTAGTTGACTGTGTTATGAAACAAAACAAAACAACCCCTCATTGGTTTTCCTGCTTCTGAGGTCAACTGGAAACACATAATCAAGGGTGACCTTGTTAAAACATGAGTGATATACATATGTATTTGCTTGCTCTGTTAGCTGAAAGAACTCAGTACAATGAAATCTCCATGACCACACCCAAAGATCAGATCTTGTTTTTTTCCAATAAAGGAACTAGAGGTTTTTAGAAGTGGCTGACTCTAAAGTTAGAACGAGGAACATGCAAGATGAGCTTTGAGCATCTTGAAGTACTATATTATAAGAAAGTATTCATACACATGCACATTTACTGAATGATGGGGTTATGTCAGCAGGACACAGGAATCGACTCAGAGTTCTTAATGTCAAAGCTGGAATAATTTTAACAACAAAAGAAACAATGTAGTATTGGATTATAGCCCAAAGAATAGAAAGAAAGAAGTAACTAATTTTTTCTGCATGATATTTCCAAATGATTTATACAGTTAATCTCCCCTCAAGGAGCACAGCAGTCTAATGTTTAAGTTTCACCTGCAGGTAGTGTCTTTCTTTCAAAGAAAAGAGGGATAAAAAGGAAAGAATAACTTAATGGTGATGAAACCTGACAAATGCATCTTTAGTCAAATGATCAAATCAACATCATTGGGTGATAGATCAGGTTGACAGTATGTATCTCTGATATTATATGATACAATATGATATATGACAAAAATTGTACTTACTGTTGTGGCCTTTCATCAGAAATCTTACAAACTCACCTAACAATGGGATTAACATAACACAAATCCAAATGGAAAGACAATCTATATAATAACTGCCCAATACTCCCCCAAAAAGGGTCATCAAAAATTTTTTTTAAAAAAATGGTCTAAGAAGCATTCCCAGTCTAGACGGCCTCAGCAGATGTAATGATTAAGTGTGTTGCATCAAAAAGACAATTGAGAAGATGCAAGAAAGGTTTAACAAGGACTTAGAAGAAATAAAAAAGAGTCAATATATAATGAATAATGCAATAAATGAGATCAAAAGCACTCTGGAGGCAACAAATAGTAGAATAATGGAGGCAGAAGATAGGATTAGTGGAGTAGAAGATAGAATGGTAGAAATAAATGAATCAGAGAGGAAAAAGAAAAATGAATTTTAAAAAATTAGGAAAATCTCAGAGACCTCCAGGACAATGTTAAGCAACCCAACTTTCGAATCATAGGAGTCCCAGAAGAAGAAGACAAAAAGAAAGACAATGAGAAAATAGAGAGTCCCAAACAGGATAAACCCAAGGCAAAACACCCCAAGACACATATTAATCAAATTATCAAAGATCAAACACAAAGAACAAATATTAAAAACAACAAGGGAAAAACAACAAATAACACACAAGGGGATTCCCATAAGGATAACAGCTGATCTTTCTATAGAAACTCTTCAAGCCAGGAGGGAATGGCAGGACATACTTAAAGTGATTAAAGGAAATAACCTACAGCCCAGATTATACTGTGCCTAGCAAGGATCTCATTCAAATATGAAGAAGAAATCAAAAGCTTTAGAGACAAGCAAAAGCTGAGAGAATTCAGCACCATCAAACCAGCTCTCCAACAAAGCTAAAGGATCTCCTCTAGACAGGAAACACAAAAAGGGTGTAGAAACTCAAAACCAAAACAATAAAGTAAATGGCAACGGGATCATACTTATGAATAATTACCTTAAATGTAAATGGGTTGAATGCCCCAACCAAAAGGCAATGACTGGCTGAATGGATACAAAAACAAGACCTCTACATATGTTTTCTATAAAAGACCCATCTCAAAACAGGGGACACATACAGACTGAAACTGAAGGGCTGGAAAAAGATATTCCACGCAAATAGAGACCAAAAGAAAGCGAGAGTAGCAATACTCATATCAGATAAAATAGACTTTAAAACAAAGGCTGTGAAAAGAGACAAAGAAGGCCAATACATAATGATCAAAGGATCAATCCAAGAAGAAGATATAGCAATTATATATGCACCCAACATAGGAGAGCCACAATATGTAAGACAAATGTTAACAAGTATAAAAGTGGAAATTAACAATAACACAATAATGGTGGGAGACTTTAATACCCCACTCACACCTATGGANAGAGACAAAGAAGGATAATACATAATGATCAAAGGATCAATCCAAGAAGAAGATATAGCAATTATATATGCACCCAACATAGGAGAGCCACAATATGTAAGACAAATGTTAACAAGTATAAAAGTGGAAATTAACAATAACACAATAATGGTGGGAGACTTTAATACCCCACTCACACCTATGGATAGATTAACTAAACAGTAAATTAACAAGGAAACACAAGCTTTAAATGATACAAAGGACAAGTTAGACTAATTGATATCTATAGAACATTTTACTCCAGAACAATGAATTTCACCTTTTTTTCAAGTGCACACAGAACCTTCTCCAGGATAGATCACATCCTGGGCCANTCCGTTCAGTAGATTCGGCTGTGTCCTAAAGAGGCCAGTCTCCGGTCAGTTCAAGTGGATTCAATAAAATCGGCTGTGTCCCAAAGAGGCCAGTCTCCGTTCTTGACAATTCGCCAACGCCGTTCATCCCGCAATCCCCTGGACCCCCGCGGAGGCTGGACCCCCGCAGAGTATGTTGCCATGCCCTCCTCCAGAGGATCTTCCCAACCCAGGAATAGAACCCAGGTCTCTAATCATTTAATTTAAAGGACAGTTATGGTTCTGTTTTTGAAAATCATATCCATATATGACATCTTCATCTGGTGCTGCCACTGAGGAGAACTAGTCCCAGGACAAGACAAAACGTGAATGATTGAATGAATCTCTGCTCCCTCTTTTTATATATCTCTTTCCTCTGAAGTCCTTGAAGTGAAAGATAACTCTCTTTATTGTTTGGGTATATTAGTGTTAGAGATTCTTTTCATTATTGAAACTGAAGATTTCCTCACCAATGAAGTTCAAATATCTCCCCGTCATCTCAAACTACTGATATCCTCTAATTTTGCTAATTTCATAGGTAGTAAAATTGAGTGTGGTAGATACCTAATGTCTGCAGAAAGTTATGGTTTACCAGTGAGAAATGCTGGGCTGGAAGAAGCACAAGCTGGAATCAAGATTGCCAGGAGAAATATCAATAAGCTCAGATATGCAGATGACACCACCCTTATAGCAGAAAGTGAAGAGGAACTAAAGAGCCTCTTGATGAAAGTGAAAGAGGAGAGTGGAAAAGTTGGCTTAAAGCTCAACATTCAGAAAACGAAAATCATGGCATCTGGTCCCATCACTTCATGGGAAATAGATGGGGAAACAGTGGAAACAGTGTCAGACTTTATCTTTTTGGGCTCCAAAATCACTACAGATGGTGACTGCAGCCATGAAATTAAAAGAT
>SJYA01000601.1:1619044-1687859 GCA_006410615.1 Neotragus moschatus | reverse complement strand
AATTAAAAGACGCTTACTCCTTGGAAGAAAAGTTACGACCAACCTAGATAGCATATTCAAAAGCAGAGACATTACTTTGCTGACTAAGGTCCGTGTAGTCAAGGGTGTGGTTTTTCCAGTAGTGATGTATGGATGTGAGAGTTGGACTGTGAAGAAGGCTGAGCACTGAAGAATTGATGCTTTTGAACTGTGGTGTTGGAGAAGACTCTTGAGAGTCCCTTGGACTGCAAGGAGATCCAACCAGTCCAGCCTAAAGGAGATCAGTCCTGGCTGTTCATTGGAGGGACTGATGTTGAAGCTGAAACTCCAATACTTTGGCCACCTGATGCCGAGAGCTGACTCATTTGAAAAGACCCTGATTGAGGGCAGGAGGAGAAGGTGATGACAGAGGATGAGATGGTTGTATGGCATCACCGACTCGATGGATATGGGTTTGGGTGAACTCCAGCACTTGGTGATGGGAGGGAGGGCTGGTGTGCTACAGTTCATGGGGTCCCAAAGAGTTGACTCAACTGAGCGACTGAACTGAACTGAACTACCTTGTTTCAGAAGGGGCAGATTTCTGCTCACGAAGATAGTGAAACTTTTTAGAGAAAGTAAACCAGAAGATTGAGAAAAACCAGAAGATTGAGAACTGAGTGGGCATTGATATATACATGAGAACTTGTCAACAAGGAGACTGGCTGGAGTCTCATAGGACACTTGGTCCTGGTCATTTCATGCATGTACTCTGCTCGTTGCTTCCTGTAGATGAATTTTTCGTAGAACACCTGATCTCATTACAAAAAGATTAGAGAAGGAACTTTAAGTTACCTGGCTGGCATCATTGTAGAATGATGCTTGACAGGACACCTGGATATTGGAGACAGTTCTGTCAAGAAGGGCAGAGAGAACAAGTGAAACAATGGGATTTTGGTCAAGAAGGATCATCTCTAGGAGAAGGCTCAGGTGTGCCTTTCCTGAGTTATCAACAACTGTTGAATGAGGTTTCACAGGCTGACTGCTTACAAGAGCTATATCCCTGGGGAATCAATATCCAGCATATCTCATTAGACAAACATTTTTAGTGTCATTCTTATCCCTGGGCTGTGCAAACTCTTAAAGACCAAGATTATAGAGGAGAAGAATTAATGATGACTATTTCTGACACTGTTAGACCAGGTGTTATCAGCCAGCTCTCTCCACCTGTTCCATCTCAACTCCTTTCCATATATCTTGCACACATATACACACACTCTTTTTCTAATTAATTTCAGGCTTATTTAAAGTTACAAGCAGAAATAGCTCTAGTTGATATTAGAAAACTTGTTTCCAATTTTAGCTGTGAAACATAGTTTATCTATTGGGTACAAATAATGTATTTATAGTTAGATGTAAAATTCAAGCACTTGAAGGTATTTCTCAAGAGGCAGGTTAGGTGGTCTGGTATTCCCATCTCTTTCAGAATTATCCACAGTTTATTGTGNTGATTCCAGCTTGTGCTTCATCCAGCCCAGTATTTTGCATGATGTACTCTGCATATAAGTTAAATAAGCATGGTGACAAGATGCAGCCTTGATGTACTCCTTTTCCTATTTGGAACCAGTCTGTTGTTTCATGTTCAGTTCTAACTGTTGTTTCCTGACCTGCATACAGGTTTCTCAAGAGGAAGGTCAGCCGGTCTGGCATTCCTATCTCATCCAAAATTTTCCACACTTTATTGTGATAAACAAAGTCAAAGGCTTTGGTATAGTCAATAAAAGCAGAAATAGATGTTTTCTGAAACTCTTTTGCTTTTGCAAGGACCCAGAAGATGTTGGCAATTTGATCTCTGGTTCCTCTGCCTTTTCTAAAACCAACTTGAACATTGGGAAGTTCATGGTTTAGNGTGATAAACAAAGTCAAAGGCTTTGGTATAGTCAATAAAAGCAGAAATAGATGTTTTCTGAAACTCTTTTGCTTTTGCAAGGACCCAGAAGATGTTGGCAATTTGATCTCTGGTTCCTCTGCCTTTTCTAAAACCAACTTGAACATTGGGAAGTTCATGGTTTAGGTATTATTGAAGTCTGGCTTGGAGAATTTTGAGC
Organism: Neotragus moschatus; assembly: GCA_006410615.1. Classification (NCBI taxonomy): domain Eukaryota; kingdom Metazoa; phylum Chordata; class Mammalia; order Artiodactyla; family Bovidae; genus Neotragus; species Neotragus moschatus. The sequence continues at coordinate 1,685,793 of SJYA01000601.1, read as the reverse complement.
ATTACTTTACTAGCATGTGAGATGAGTGCAATTGTGCGGTAGTTTGAGCATTCTTTGGCATTGCCTTCTTTGGGATTGGAATGAAAACTGACCTTTTCCAGTCCTGTGGCCACTGCTGAGTTTTCCAAATTTGCTGGCATATTGAGTGCAGCACTTTCACAGCATCATCTTTTAGGATTTGAAAAAGCTCAAGTGGAATTCCATCACCTCCACTAGCTTTGTTCGTAGTGATACTTCCTAAGGCCCATTTGACTTTTCATTCCAGGGTATCTGGCTCTAGGTGAGTGATCACACCATCATGATTATCTGGGTGGTGAAGATCTTTTCTGCATAGTTCTTCTGTGTATTCTTGGCACCTCTTCTCAATATCTTATCCTTCTGTTAGGTCCATGACATATCTGTCCTTTCTTGAGCTCATCTTTGCATGAATGTTTCCTTGGTATCTTTAAATTTCTCGAAGAGATCTCTAAGCTTTCCCAATCTATTGTTTTCCTCTATTTCTTTGCAGTGATCACTCAGGAAGGCTTTCTTATCTCTCCTCGCTATTCTTGGATCTCTGCATTCAAATGGGTATATCTTTCTTTTTCTCCTTTTCTCTTTGCTTCTCTTCTTTTCACAGCTATTTGTAAGGCCTCCCCAGACAGCCATTTTGCTTTTTTGAATTTATTTTTCTTGAGGATGGTCTTGCTCCCTGTCTCCTGTACAATGTCATGAACCTCCATCCATAGTTCATCAGGCACTCTGTCTTTCAGATCTAGTCCCTTAAATCTATTTTGCACTTCTACTGTATAATCGTTAGGGATTTTATTTAAGTCATACCTGAATGGTCTGGTGGTTTTCCCTACTTTCTTCAGTTTAAGTCTGAAATTGGCAATAAGGAGTTCATGATCTAAGCCACAGTCAGCCCCCTTGTCTTGTTTTTGCTGACTGTATAGCGCTTCTCCATCACTGGCTGCGAAGAATATAATCAATCTCATTTTGGTGTTGACCATCTGGTGATGTCCATATGTAGAGATTTCTCTTGTGTTATTGGAAGAGGGTGTTTTCTATGACTAGTGCATTCTCTTGGGAGAACTCCATTAGCCTTTCCCAGCTTCATTCTGTACTCCAGAGCCAAATTTGCCTGTTACTCCAGGTGTTTCTTAACTTCCTACTTTTGCATTCCAGTCCCCTATAATGAAAAGCACATCTTTTTTGGGTGTTGATTCTAGAATTTCTTGTAGGTTTTCACAGAACCGTTCAAATTCAGCTTCTTCAGCATTACTGGTTAGGTCATAGACTTGGATTACTGTGATATTGAATGATTTGCCTTGGAAATGAACAAAGGTCATTCTGTCGTTTCTGAGACTGCAACATCCAAGTACCTTATTTCAGACTCTTTTGTTGACTATGATGACAACTCCATTTCTTCGAAGTGATTCTTGCCCACAGTAGTAGATATAATGGTCATCTGACCTAAATTCACCCATTCCAGTCCATTTTAGTTCGCTGATTCCTAAAATGTCAATGTACTCTTGCCATCTCCTGTTTGATCACTTCCAATTTGCCTTGATTCATGGACCTAACATTCCAGGTTCCTATACAATATTGTTCTTTACAGCATTGGGTCCTGCTTCCATTACCAGCCACATCCACACCTGGGTGTTGTTTTTGCTTTGGCTCCATCTCTTCTTTTTTTCTGAAGTTATTTCTCCACTGATCTCCAGTAGCATATTGTGCACCTACCGACCTGGGAAGTTCATCTTTCAGTGTATTTGCAATAGTTCGATTAGATAAAGGAAGGAAGAACCTTCTTTGATATTCTTTCTGGTGTCCATTATGCACATTACCAGTGGATTATGCATTGCTCAAAGTGAACCTTTGATTTTAATCTTCTTTGACATGGCTTAGCACAGGGAAATGAACTTGGGCTTTGGACTCAAAAAGTCTCAGGATTAAATCCTGGATTTTCTACCCACTAGCTGAATTACCTGTACACAGAACATAAACTTGCTAAGGCTCATTTGAAAAGTAAATGTACTATCTACTTACCAGAATTTTTATAAGCATAAATAAATAGTGTATATCATAGAACATTGAAAACTGAAAAGCAGAATACAAATGTTATGATTTTCATCATATTCAGGGCTCTCTACCTTGGGCTTCAAATTCAGCTTGTGTCTTAGTATTCCCCTTGATAACCTGGACTTGCAGCCATACATGTATAGCTTTATACTACATGGAAGATTTTGTTTATGGTTTTGATTTCTTCAAAAATGGAGAAGAAGCTCTGACACTAGGGACCCACTCTGAATATGTCCACATCCACTTCTCACACTTCTCAGGCATCATAATCTGATCATGTGAATTTATCCACACTACAGAGTTTGAGGGGCTTCTCTGGTGGCTCAGACAGTAAAGAATCTGTCTGCAATGCAGACCAGGGTTCTATCCCTGGCTCAGGAAGATCCCCTGCAGAAGGGAATGGCAACCCACTCCAGTATTCTTGCCTGCATAACTCTATGGAAAGAGGAGCCTGGTGGACTACAGTCCATGGGGTTGCAAAGAGTTGGACATGACTGAATGACTAACCCTTTCACAGAGGTTGTATTCTGAAAGAAGCCTTACATATCATCCAGGGAGTTCACAGGAGTCTCAAACACAATCGACTTATGCTGTTTGTATGAAAATAGCAGGCAAGAATCGAGGATGAATAATGAGAGAAACAAAGTCAATCAATTGGCCAACCAAGAAGTAAATAAAAGCAAAAATATTAATGGCTAGTATAATTGAAAATTATTTTATAACTGAAACTCAGACTATGTTCTCAATAAAATAGCAAAAACAAAACCTCTCTGCAAAAAAAAAAAAAGAGAGAGAGAAAGATAATTATAAGATAACACAATGAAAGGATAAATGAGAAGGAAATTAGCTGAATGAAAGAACTGATACAAGGAAAGTAACCATTCTATGGTGATATTACATATAGTACACTACAAAAAACAAATGCAATTCTAACATTCCTGAAGAAATGCAAAATTAGTCTGGTCTTTCTCTTTGGCAATATTCCCACACAAATTGAAATTGTGACTATCTGCTTACACATTGATTCAACTTCTGATCTTTTATTCTAATATGATACTATTTAAATATATGTAGAAAGATTTCTTAACATGTTCATTTAAAATGTTAGATTTTTTTTTTTTGCAAAAAATGGATCCATACCTAATACTTTGCAGCCTGTTTTGTTTTTGCTGCAGAAAATATGAATAAATGTAACTATCCTTTGTTGTTTTTGTTTAGTCACTAAGTTATATCTGTCTCCTTTGAGACCCCCGGGCTGTAGCCTGCCAGGCTTTTCTATCCATAGGATTTCCTAGCAAGAATACTGGAGTGGGTTGCCATTTACTTCTCCAGGGGATTTTCCTGACCCAGGGATTGAACTCATGTCTCCAGATTGCCAAGTGGATTCTTTACCACTTAGCCACCAGGGAAGCATGTAACTATGCTTATATACATTCTAAATGAACATTAAACAAAGTGTAGCATGGTATACATCAAATACTGATCATAGGACACTTGGAGACTATAAGGAGGATAATTTGGTAGGCAAAAAGGGAGGAACAGGGGAATTGTCTGACTGTTTCTTATCACATATCTGTTGCCAGACATTTTTCAAAAATAATGTATTGCTTTTGTAGCTTGAAAGGAGAAAAAAAAAATCAATGAAGTATTTTCAAAAATTTTGTTTAAGAGAACAAAAATTTGGAAACTATCTGTAGTAGTTAATGTACAAATAGCTGCCTAACATATGAACTCCCAAATTGTAGTGAATTATAACAAGTTATTTCTTGTTCAGGCTCACTAAGGATGTCTGCTGGGCGTCCTTCCGTGTGGTGAAACAGACCCTGCTCTTTCCATCATGTGTCACTGCCATACTTTATGTCTTGGAATCCTTTGTTCTCCATAGACAGAAAATGAAGAAAGATAGAGTAGAAAGAAGGGAAAGGGAAGGAGTTCATTAAAGAGTAGCTCTGTAAATTTGTATGTCATTTCTGTCCAATTCTGCTTTAACGCAAAAGAATCACACGGCCTCACCAAGATGCAGAGGAATGCTGGGAAATGCAACCACTTCCCAGCAACTACTCAACATCAGAGGAGGGGAGTGCAGCCTTTGTAGACAGCTTCTCTGCCAGCCTGTTTAAATGCCTAAACCACGCTCTTGGCTAAAAATATTTATAATAAATATATTAATGTTGGATCATAGAAATGTGTAGTCACAATAGAAGATATTTATTATTCCATCAAATTTATAACATGATACTATAATCCCATTTTAGTTTAAAAAAATGAAGCCATACTTAAAAAGAGACAGATTTTATACACACACACACACACACACACACACACGGTATTCATTCCTGATTTCTCCTTTTGGAAATCTTTTTAAAAATGGAATTAAAAGGTTAAAATATATTTTTTTGTCATATTGTGCTACTTTGTCTTTCTCTTATAATAAACACAATTTATTGAATGGTAAATGTTTGAGAAATACAACATAGCATGAAGAAGAAAAGAAATTATCCACACTCACAACCAGAAGATATACACCAAAATATTAACAGTTATTAACTTTCAGTGTAGATATTATGAGTGATTTATATTTTATTGCATGTGCTTTTAAATATATTTTTAAATTTTTGCAGTGGCTTATGTTACTGTTACTATCAGGAAAATTGAATACTAACTAAAAAAATTCCATCTGGTCTTTCAGTAATTTTTCAGAAGTTACTTTTTCCAGGAGATGTTAACTGAACAATTCAGTTGAAATTAAAAGTTCTTTTCTCTTATTGAGGCTAAATAAAGAGCCTCAGGATACAGATATCAAGTCAATTCCACACTGGAGTGGTTTTCTCTGGGTGGCTGCACAGGGATCCAGTGTATGGATAACGGGAGATCCAAGACCCTGGCTCAAACCAAGACACCCAGTACTTCTTCCTAAGGGATTGTTCTGACATGGAATAGTTGTTCCAAACTTGAGAAAATTGTTTAACCTCTCTATGCCTGTTTCTTTATCTAAGGCAAAATAAGAATTATAATGGTATAAATTTCATCCATCTATAGGTAGAATTACATGAGTTAATACATGCTAAGCATGTAGAAAATGATAGGCAGGTAGTTAACAAACACTAGATATTACCTAGCTGTTGTTATTGGTTTTACTATTATATTAAACACTTAGATAAATTTTATTGAATCTTATTTTGCAGTCATATTTATATAACTATAATTTATATAGTTTATATATACATATATCTTCATATATATTTTTACTCTTATTATACATTCTTCGAAGTAGAAATCATGGCCTATGCCCATTTATAGCTTTTATAGTATTTTGTACACAATTTTACACAAGACTTATCAAGTAAGCCTTCAACAAAATATTAACTGAATTTATCAAGGAAATGTATGAATAAGATAGAAATATCTCAGTCTCAGGGGTATTACAGGAAGAAATTTAAATATCGATATTTATTTCAGAAATCTGCTCTAGGAAGTATTGTCAAAGGGGACTTTATCAGTGAAAGTCAGAAAAGAAAGGAGAAATTCAAATAGAGAGTATGGGAAAGAAGGAAAAGGAGCAGGTACACTGCTTTAAGTATTATAGTTCTTGGAAGGGGGACAAGGACATTCAGAATCACCAAAAGGGAAAGTGTAGGGGACTTCTCTGATATGGTGTCTGTGAGTAACATCAATTTGTATAACTATTAATGGCATCTTTTTTTTCTTTATTTTTCCATTAATAAGAATAGCGTTGAATGCTTTCAGATTTAGAGAAGTTAAAAAATTGCCCAGGCCCACACAACAAGAAAGTTGCCAAATAGGTTCAACCCAAGTTGTCTGTGCCTTATTTCATAAATAACTGGTAATAGCAAGTTTACCCTAAGGTAGGTTACAAGCACACTAGTCTGTTAGTAGTGAATTTGTTTTTTGTTTATTTATTATTCTATTCAACAGTTTTTTGTTTATTTTACTTAATTATGCTTTGCAACATGGATTAAATGCTTTGAATCTGAATAAGTCTCTTTCTCTGATATAAACAATACTGCTTTGTTATTTCCCAGAGATTTCCCTGGGTCAGGTCCAAAGGCCCAAAGTTTCCAAAAGTGTGTCACTTTTCTCACTGAGTTACTTCACAACTCATGTCTGATGTCCACAAAGGGGAAGGGCCTGGTTCAGAGTGCTTGAAAAGTCACAACCCCTAAATAGAGAGGAGGCACAGTGCCAAAATCTTCTTATTTGTTTAGCTTTAACAAATAGTATCCTGAACCAATCTACACTTGAATTCTTCAGCTTGTCACTGAATAATTCATGGTTATTTAATTTTGGCCCCTATCAAAAGATTTACAATGCATAATCTTTTAAATACAGAGATTTTAAGTATGTCACATGGCTTAGTTAAAGCTTCACTGTTCTGTTTAGTACATTTAACTTTGCCAATGAAAAGATTCACAAAAATTGATGTATTCTTATCCAACTTGAGATTAGATAATATATGTAAATAAAGAATGACATCTGATATATCACCAAATGTCTTGTTTACTATGCTTGGTATTTGGAAGCCAGAAATGTCTAACAAATTTTAGGAAATCAGTTTCAGAGGGGGAAGAAAGACAGCCTTGTTTTCTACTTTAGACTCCTGAATAGTAAACTTTGAGCTAGTGGAATGTTTATTCTAGACAACAGTGAAACAATATTACTGTCCTACAAAGTGAAGTGAAGTCGCTCAGCTGTGTCCGACTCTTTGCGACCCCATGGACTGTAGTCTATCAGGCTCCTCCATCCATGGGATTTTCCAGGCAAGAGTACTGGAGTGGGTTGCCATTTCCTTCCTCAAGGATATTCCCCATCCAGGGATCGAACCCAGGTCTCCTGCATTGTAGGCAGACACATTTACCATCTGAGCCACCAGGGAAGCCAACAAAGATGTATATTTATATGAATTGACAGTACTTTGTGATATATGAGAAAAGCAGATCTCTCAGGATTTAGACAACACTAAAATCAGCTGTAACTGAACAAAAGTAGAGTGAGCAGTTCCTAAAGCCCTCATCTGTTCCACACATACAGATTGTCAAAGGTAGAGAAAACAGTACTTAAATTCTCATTTGGTCTTACAGAGGAGATTCCTCCATCTTCTTTCTATGTGTGCTTTTAGTAGAAAAGTGATATCTTTGACAGAGATGGCAGTATAAATGGTAAAGTTTTTTTTCTAAAATTCAAAATTTTTATACGAAGAAAAAGGGCAAAAGCTATGACTTCTTCCTGTTGGATAAACTGCATATGTATATATATATGTGTGTGTATATATATATATATATATGTGTGTGTGTGTGTGTATATATATATATATATATATAAAATTCAGATAAAACTAAAAGTGAGAAGTATTTTCTCTGCTTAATGAGAAAATAATGGCGCTCAATGAAATGAATATTGAAAAGTTCTTATCCTGTAGCAATAAACAGATCATTATCGATTTTTCTTAAATCTTAAAGCAAGATTTTTGTCATGAATTCTTAAGAAAGAGAGATATGGGAATACCACACCACCATACTTGCCTGTTGAGAAATCTGTATGCAGGTCAAGAAGAAACAGTTAGAACTGGACACGGAACAACAGACTGGTTCCAAATCAGGAAAGGAGTACGTCAAAGCCTGTATATTGTCACCCTGCTTATTTAACTGATATGCAGAGTACATCATGAGAAATGCTGGACTGGATGAAGCACAAGCTGGAATCAAGATTGCTGGGAGAAATATCAATAACCTCAGATATGCAGATGACACCACCTTTATGGCAGAAAGTGAAGAAGAACTAAAGGGACTCTTGATGAAAGTGAAAAAGCAGAGAGAAAAAATTGAAAACTCAACATTCAGAAAACCAAGATCATGGCATCTGGTACAATCACTTCATGGAAAATATATGGGGAAACAATGACAGGAAACAGTGACAGACTTTATTTTGGGGGTGCTCTAAAATCACTGCAGATGGTGACCTCATCCATGAAATTAAGAGATGCTTGCTCTTTGGAAGAAAAGTTATCAGCAACCTAGACAGCATATTAAAAAACAGATATTACTTTGCCAACAAAGGTCCTCCTAGTCAAAGCTATGGTTTTTCCAGTAGTCATGTATGAATGAGACAGTTGGACTATAAAGAAAGTTGAGCACCAAAGAATTTATACTTTTGAAATGTGGTGTTGGATAAGACTCTTCAGAGTCTCTTGAACTGCAAGGAGATCCAACCAATTCATCCTAAAGGAAATCAGTCCTGAATATTCATTGGAAGGACTAATGCTGAAGCTGAAACTCCAATACTTTGGCCACCTGATATGAAGAACTGACTCATTTGAAAATACCCTGATGCTGTGAAAGGTTGAAGCCAGGAGCAGAAGGGGGCAACAGAAGATGAGATGGTTGGATGGCATCACTGACTCGATGGAAATGAGTTTGAGCAGTCTCTGGGAGTTGGTGATGGACAAGGAAGAGTAGCGTGCTATAACTCATGGGGTAGCAAAGTGTCAGACACGACTGAGAGACTGAACTGAAACGAATTCCTTAAGGAAAAAGAGACTCTAAATCATCTCAGCTTTTGGAACATGTTATACAAAATATTAGACTGCTTTGTCTAAAGACAGCAGGAGTCTACCTTCCCTGCCAGCACATTTATAAACACATATTTCTAATCCATATAGGTTCTAGTGTGTCTTTTTTAAGTAAAGATTGGTCAAACAAACCAACAAAAATGCATTTTCTTCCTGAAGAATATGAACAAATATCAAAAAAGCAAGCCCTTAAGTTACAACAGCCCCTAGGCAAATGTTACTTCATGCTGGGTTTTTGCTACTATCATAAACACCACACCACAGGAAATCACTAACACTAGCCATGACCAAGCCAGTTGTGTCTTTCCAGAATTTAAGGCATAAATGCCTTGATGAATTCGTACAGTATCTGAAAATTTCCCAGAGTACAGTCATTCACTAAATCAAATTGTGTTTCATATACAGATTTTCTTGTGTTTGATCACAGAGAATTATAAATTATTTTGTAATTTTAAGGAGTTTGAGCATCAGGTAAATGATGGTAACTGGACAGCTATCGAGACAGAAGAGAGAAGCATTAATTTTTTTTTTCATTTTGGAGGAGTGGACACATGTCACTGCTAGAGTTGGGCAGCATTAGATGCAATCTCAAATGTTAAGGATGTTGCTTTATGTACTCAAATGTAGGTATGAAGATAGACAATAGAGATGAGGAAAGATCAAGTAAGCAATTCAGTCCACACACACATCCTAACAGGGGAAAATTGCTTCCCAAAATAAGCCTTGTAATATTTTAGTACTGTTGACTTTTGTATGTCCCTGGTGATTAAACTTCTATCACTCACTTTTTCTGCAAAATTATTCCTGTAACCTAACATTTTCCTATGTCAGGAAATGCCTTAAATTTCCCTTTCTCAGTTTCAAACTACAATCCCTACTCCATGGGATATTAGGAGAATAATTAAGCAGTTGTAAATCATTCTAAATATTTCAAATGTATGCTGTCCACAGTTCTAGAAACAAAAATTAACCTCTTCTTTATAATTTAAAAGTATTCCAATCTTGAACCCCCCCCCCACCTCCCACTCCACATCAACTCTCTGGATCATCCCCGTGCACCAGTCCCAAGCATCCCGTATCCTGAACCAAATATACAGGAACTCATGTATATGGGAACTCATGTACACCTGAGATGAAAAAATTAAAATTAAAATTAAAAAAAATATTACTAATAATTTAAAAGTATTTTGTATTTTCTCTCATTGCACATTATACAAGGTGAACTTAGTAAGGCAATGAAATCTTATAAAGCAGGGACTATGACTAGTGCAATTGCAATTAATGTGTCATATATTTTTAATTTTGGGTAGCATATCAATTCTTTTTTTCCTCGATTGTTTTGTTACTCTGCTCTGTATGGTTTTCATTTTAGCCACTCAGCTGGAACAAAGGACAGCTCATAAATGCTACATTTCAAATAGTTTTAGGAAATTATTTTCATTTACTTTACTTTATATTCAGTGCAAAGTAACTCTATCATTGAGACTTTGAGGGTTCTTTCTTAATTTTTATTCTTTGGTCATTATATTTGGTCTCATCGTATAAGATAAAAGTCATTCTAAAAGAAGGAAATGTTCAGGTGGGTTGAGATCCACAATTTACTTAGAAGTTCATGTCTTTCTCAACCACTCAGTCTCCTTCACTATTCATCTCCTTCCTCATCTCTCATATAGAATTCTCTTAATTTTGTCCCTTGAATAAGAAATATTTTTCTATACAGAAATCAGGAAACCTCTCAGTAGTGTACATCAGCACTTGTGTTCCAAATTATAAATGAATGTGTGCCTTATAGTGGGATTTTGTGTTTTTCAAGAATATGTGCTCTAACATGGGCAAAAATAGCATTTGATATTTTGCTAGGTTCTTATGCAAGTAGTGTTTTGATATTAAGTTTGGGTTTACTTTTTTTCCTAGATCAGTATTAATTTACTCAGTCCCTTTATGGATACATTAATGAGAATTTGAACAAATCCTTGCAACCTGTATGATTTCTTTGTGTTCTCTATGATTCTACAGGAAAGCTATTTCATTTCACTTTTGACTTTAACATAATGCAAATAATATTAAAAATATATGCCAAAATATAATTTGAAATAAAATGAAATTTTGCTTACGTTAAAAAATTAAAGGTGTCATACTAAAGATGACAACTTATAAGGGCAGAGAATAGTACTAAAATATAATATTGGGCTTTGGTGATGATATGTTGTATGTTTTGTACATGAGTGCTAAGTCACTCCAGTCGTGTCCAATTCTTTGCGACCCTACTGACTATAGCCTACCAGGGTCCACTGTCCATAGCAATTCTCCAGGCAAGATACTGGCGTGGGTTGCTGTGCCCTCCTCCAGGAAATCTTCCTGACCCAGGCTTTGAGCCAGAGTCTAAGTATCTTGCATTAGCAGGCATGTTCTTGACCACTAGAGTCACCTGGGAAGACCCATTGTACGTTTTATACTTTTATACTATAACAATTCCATCAGCTGAATTAAAAGAACAATGGAAAATTCAGTCTATGTCTTTATAATTTAAGTCATTTTGGGAGCGATTAATTAAGATTTTGTGAATAAGCATTATAGAGGACAGTTGAAAATCTACCATTCTACCTCACTTATTTTTTCAATTTCAAAAGCCGTAGGTTAATATAATTCAAAAGTCCTGGGTTCCTATCAAAATGACCACTGAAAGTTTTATTATTATATAAATGGCCAGCATTTATTTAGGCAACAGATGATATAGGTTTTACTTGAATGTGCAGTAAATCATAATATTATGTATAGTAACTGAATGTGTGTAGTTACTTTTCCTACTCTCATGCGTGTACGCTCAGTTGCTTCAATCATGTCCAATTCTTTCCAACCCTATAGACTATAGCCTGCCAGGATCCTCTGTCCTCGGATTTCCCAGGCAAGAATACTACTGTGGGTTGTTATGCCCTCCTCCAGGGGATCTTTCCAACCCAGGGATCGAACCTATGTCTCCTACGTCTTCTGCATTGCAGGCAGATACTTTATCACTGAGCCACTGGGGAGCCAGGGAAAAATAATATTAAACACAAATCCAGCATTTACTCTCTTCATAACAGATTAATAGACTGATTTTAAGTATGCATCTTATATCTATTTATATAAAGTATTTTTTGATATGCACATTTAAAAACACTTTAGAAGATGGCAGAAGAATAGGATGGGGAGACTAGTTTCTCCCCCACAGATTCATCAAAAGAACATTTAAACACTGAGTAAATTCCACGAAACAACTTCTGAATGCTGGCAGAGGACATCAGGCACCCAGAAAAGCAGCCCATTGTCTTTGAAAGGAGGTAGGAAAAACTATAAAAGACAAAATAAAGACAAAAGACGTAGGGACAGAGCTCCATCCCAGGGAGGGAGTCTTAAAAAGAGAAGTTTCTAAACACTAGGAAACACTCTCACTCCCGAGTCTGTGGCGACCATGGAAACACAGAGGGCAACAACTGGCAGGAAAAATAAATAAATAATTAAAACTCATAGATTACATGCTTAATGGTAACTCCTCCAGTGGAGAAGCAGCGCAGACGCCTGCACCCGCAACTAGCAAGTGGGAGCTGGGCAGGGAGGCACAGGCTGCACTGCTTAGAGTAAGGACTGGGCCTGAATGCCCCAATCTGAGTGAACTAACTTGGGCTAGCAAACCAGACTGTGGGACAGCTACCACACGAAAAGCCTTAACTTAAGACACCACCAGGCCCACTCACAGAACAAAGGACTGTGCAGAGCTAGTCAGCTGCAGACTATCCCCCTTGGGTGACAGGCAGCTAGAGCCAGAAAGGGACAATTGCAGCCACAGAGAGGCATTATCTACCAAACTGCAGGCAGGCTTCTTTGCTAACTAAGGCTTCTTTGCTAACTAAGTCTTCTTGGGGTTCTGGATGGTCAACATCCGCCTGAGAAGGTGTGCCAGTTGTATACCCAGAAAACCAAGCAGCAGGGACAGGGGAGGCGATAAGTCGCAGTGACCATGCTCACCAAACACCTCATCACCTGAGCAGCTCGGACATAGAAAGGGCACAAAACGCAGGCCCAGCTGAGTCTGCGACTCTGAGGACTTCCTGAGTGCCTGAGCCTGAGCGGCTTGGACCTGGGGTGCATGCAGCCCAGGGCCGGCCTTGGACGGTTCCTGGCAGAGCAACACAGAGCCTGAGCGGTGTGGGCAGGAAGGGCACACATGAAGCCCTCAGAGTCACAGACTCAGTTGGGCCTGTGTTTTGTGCCCTTTCCATGTCTGAGCAGCTCAGGTGATGAGGTGTTTGGCAAGCGCAGTCGCTGTAACTTATCACCTCCCCTGTCCCTGCTGCTTGGTTTTCTGGGTGTACAACCGGCACACCTTCTCAGGCGGATGTTGACCATCCAGAACTCCATGAAGTCTTAGTTAGCAAAGAAGCCTGCTTGCGGTTTGGTAGATAATGCCTCTCTGTGGCTGCGATTGCCCCCTTCTGGCTCTGGCTGCCTGTCACCGGAGGGGGATGGTCTGCAGTCGGCTAGCTCTGTTCAGTCCTTTGTTCTGTGAGTGGGCTGGTGGTTTCTTAGGTTTAGGGCTTTTCACGTGGTAGCTATCCCACAGTCTGGATTGCTAGCCCAAGTTAGTTCACTCAGATTGCCCTTGGGGCATTCAGGTCCGGTCCTTACTCTAAGCAGTGCAGCCCACGCCTCCCTGCCCAGCCCCTGCTTGCTAGTGGCAGGTGCAGGAGTCTGTGCTGCTTTTCTGCTGGGGGCATTACCATTGGGCTTGTAGTCTGTTGGTTTTAATTATTTATTTTTCCTCCCAGTTATGTTGCCCTCTGTGGTTCCAAGGCTCGCCACAGACTCAGTGAGAGTGTTTCCTGGTGTTTGGAAACTTCTCTCTTTTTAAAACTCCCTTCCCGGGATGGAGCTCCATCCCTAGCTCTTTTGCCTCTTTTTTTTTTTTTTTGTCTTTCTTTTTTTCCCCCCACCTCCTTTCAAAGACAATGGGCTGCTTTTCTGAGTGCCTGATGTCCTCTACCGGCATTCAGAAGTTGTTCTGTGGAATTTACTCAGCGTTTAAGTGTTCTTTTGATGAATTTGTGGGGGAGAAAGTGGTCTCCCCATCCTATTGCTCTGCCATTTTAGGACCACCCTCTAAAATTACATTTTCTTATTCATTAATTGAAATATATTAACAGGAGAGTTGCTTGATATATTTATTTTTCATTGAAAGAAATCATCTCATGAAAATGCTGAAAAGTAAATTAAATCTTTCTTAGATTCTTTTAGTTATATTTTAATTAAATTAAGCTGTTCTTGTATTTTGAGTAAGAATTTCTATATAATATCTACTGATTGGAATCTATTGCAGAAATTAGAATTAGTACATAGAGATAAATTTCAATTTTCAAAAGAAAAAATTGTAACTCATAAAAATATAAAATGAATACATGTCAAAGATTTTATTAAACTAGTTAATGAGGAAATCAATTAGGCATTATAATTGGTTCAAAAGGGAATTTTTAGAAGACCTACACACTTTTTATATGTATATACATCTTATATGTATGCATTATACATTGTATTGGGCTTCCCCGGTGGCTCAGACAATAAAGAATCAGCCTGCAGTGCAGGAGATGGAGGTTCAGTCCTTGGGTTAGGAAGATCCCCTGGAGAAGGGCAAGGCAACTCACTCCAGTACTCTTGCCCGGAGAATCCTCAATGACAGAGGAGCCTGACAGGCTACAGTCCAAGAGTTGGAAACAGTCAGACCTGACTGAGTCACTAAGCACACACATGTATTATATTACATTACATTATATTATATATCAGAAATGATTAATTTTTTATGAAATATAGAGTTCAATAAGCTTTTCAGTAAGTACTAAATGACAAATATGTTATGCTTTTCAGGTACGTTTAGTTTTGATCACACATTCTTATTCTTTTCTCTCTATGTGTATGTACGTGTGTTTTAACAACTCATTAAAATTTAAAATGAAAAAAATTCTTATCTCACAGGCCATTTTAAAAGCATGCCCTAACCTGGAATTGGCTAAAAGGCTGTAGCAATAGTAGATGAGCACTACTATAAAACAATGAAATGTAATATTTGAATGGTTCCTTCTTATAGGGCAGAAATCATTTGTCTCTATGTCATGTATTATTTATTTGTATTTCTATGGACAAAACTAATTTGCTCTATTGGGCTTTTTATATAATTTAACATCTACCCATACAGAGTATTAGGTAGTCTAACTAGTCAAGAGAAATACCATAGGTACACACCTCTATTGAACCAGAAAAACCCCAAGGGGTCAGCAGACAATACCAAACACACCACTGAAAGGATGTCCTGAAATATCTTCTGCTCATTTCAAAGCTTTTGACCATATTTTTCTAAGGCACTGCCATTAGATCATAGCTAAGTGTAAGAGCTTACAAAAACCTGGGTTCAAATTTCTGAAATTCTTTTTCTGTGGTATTTGATTCTGTAGGAGCAATTTACTTTCTCTCTGAATCCTGATATATTTATCTACCTGTATAATGTTACTGACATTCTGTTGGCAGTTTTAATGTTAAGTGAGGCAATATATAAAATAAACTTTTAACCTCTATATAAAATAAATGTTTTATCTTCTTTCTACCTGCCACCATCTTTACATTTCCTTTCTGAAGGCTCAACATCTCAAAGCCAACAACAGAAAATGTTTTCATATTATAATTCAAAGATGGAATATTTTAAGCAGCCTCGATCATTATTTTTCTCATTATATAAGAGAAGATACGTAAATTTTATCTTTTATAAATTTAGTCTAGTTATTAATCTCTGTGTGTCTCTGTGAGGTGAAAAACTGCTTATGAAAAACAGTTTGCCACTAGTTCCCAACACAGAACTCCTAAAACTCTTGTGATTTCCTAAGTGATAGGCACTTTAGGAGTAACTCTTGTTGTGATATTTGTATTTGACCCAGTCATTGGCACAAGGATCCTAAACATTTGCAGATTTCTGAGTCACAAGAGCACTTTGTGTTCTAATGAGATGACTCAGTGAGCTTCTGGATGACTCCTGGACAGAGACTGATCACCAGAAAGACCCAGGGATAATTAGAAACTTGAAATTTTTATCCTTGTTCTCCCTCTCACTTTGCAGAGACTGGAGAGGAACTGAAATAAAGTCAGTAATTTATAATCCTTACATGTAATCCCAATAGTAGGGGATTGGGAGAGCTTCTGGGTTGATGGGCTCCTTGAGGAACTGGCAGAGTGGCATGCCCAGAGAGGGCATGGAAGCCCTGTCTCCACCTACCTCAGCCTCTGCATCTCTTTTACCTGATGTCCATCTGTATTCTTTATTGTATTGTTGAATAAACTGCTAAATGGAAGTTTTCCATGAGCTACCCTAGCAAATGAATTAAATCTGAAGAGCCAGTGATGGGAAGCTCTGATTTGTACCAAATTGGATAGAAGTTGTGGGTAACCTGGATTTTCAACTGAAATCTAAAGTAGCTAAGACATAGAGTGGTGCAGTCTTGTGGAACTGATCCTTTAACCTATAGATCCAAAACTATCTCCAGTTAGATAGTAATAAAACTGAGTTAAAGTATAGGACACTCAGCTGGTATCACAGAGAATTACCTGTTGTGGGGGGGAGGGGAATCTTCACATATTTAATGACAGATACCAGAAGTAAAGTGTTCTATGGGAGAAGTAAAGGAGACTCATAGGGAAGAAGCACAGTTGAGAAGAAATGAGTTTTCCTTCCCAAGAGAAGGATAATCTGAGTTTTTTTTCTTTTACAGTCTCAATTTCTCCATCTGTTAAGTGGTAATGATTTATGATTAAATAGTAATAAATGGTAATATTTATGGAGAAATGGCAATAATTTATAATAAATTTCATAATGAATAAATAGTTTTATAAGTAATAAATACTTGACAGATGCAAAAAATATTCCTTAACAAAGCAAAATAGAGCTTATCTTTTTCTCTAGCTTAGCTTAGAAATCTCTTCTCTGTGAATTTAGTATCACATTGTTTGGGTCCATGATGAGGATAGAAAGAAGTGAATAAGGAAGGAGTAGTGGGAAAAGCAGTGTTTGGGAGAAGAAAAAGAATCACATACACATACATAAAATGCCAAATATCACACAGTAAGCATTCAGTATTTGACATTCCTTGACACATTGCCTTTGATACCCTTTGGAAGACTTAAATATTTACAAATATTTATTAAAATAAAATGGTCTTCATTGCCCAATTTTAACCAAGACAAGTTACTTGCATCAGTAATTGCAGCCAGTAAATGGCCCAATCAAATGGGAAGTCCTGTATATTGAATCACACTAGTGCCTGGGTTTTAGCTTTCACTCTAGATGCATCCTTAGTAACTACATTCCATTGCTAAAACCATTAATGATACAAAATTTTATATTTGGATTATAAAAGCTCATAGAAAATTTAACTGGCCTACCTCATGAAGTAACTGCCAGTGGCAGGTAGCAGATATTTCAGGGTTAAATGTATATTCTGAGATCCTGATATGGAGGAAAAGATTAAGAACATTTAGACAGGAGAAATGATATACTTGGTAGAAAACGCCGTAAATTATTTTCTCTGCTTACTGGAATGAGTTTTAAATCATTTTATATGTGGCTATCAATTCATCTTTTTAAAACAAAGAACTTCCCATTGAGTTCCTTAATTCTTTTTCTCAAACATCATATCAATAATTATAGTTAATGATTGCTCAGGAAATTTAATTGATAATTTAAGTCTGGATTGATTCAAATATTCAAAGAATAAGAGTTTCATTTGGCTAATCTAACAATTTAGTCCAAAATACTATTTGATGTTTGATTTTAAAGATATATGTAATTAACTAATTTACTGGCTAATTTTGGTGGGTTTGGAGAGAGATTTGCTGCTTTTTCTCAGTTCAGTTCAGTTGCTCAGTCATGTCTGACTCTTTGTGATCCCATGAACCACAGCACACCAAGCTCCCTTGTCCATCACCAACTCCCGGAGTCTTCCCAAACTCATGTCCACTGAGTTGGTGATGCCATCTAACCATCTCATCCTCTGTCATCCCCTTTTCCTCCTGCCTTCAATCTTTCCCCACATCAGGGTCTTTTCAAATGAGTCAGCTCTTTGCATCAGGTGGCCAAAATATTGGAGTTTCAGCTTCACCATCAGTCCTTCCAACGAACACTCAGGACTGCTTTTTCTACTTAACATAAAATTCTATTTTGCTATTTATTTGAACCACTTTGCTTTTACTCTGAAACAGCTACAAAATTCATCCTTAATCTTCATATTATATTTTCCTGAACTTTAAAGAAATTATGGTAATATTCAGACTTTTCTGATTCAGGTATATAAAAGTCAAATCTTTTTATTTATTTTCAGGAGGCATTTGATTATAAGGCTTGAAACAAGCTTGTTCTTATTTGCAAATGTTTAACTTTCCTATTTTTTTTAACTCCAAACTGCCAAAACAAGGGCAAATGGGTCAAATCTTAAATTTAGTATTAATACTATAAACTTATCAACATGAAATTATCTTATTATAAGATCATTATTAATTCAGTCTCCTTCATCATCCAAAAAACTGGAGACAGAGAGCAAATGGTGTTGTATGTGCCACTTCATCAAGGTTGCTTGTGAAACAAGGCTTCTTGTTTCCTATACTTGAAAAAATGACTACATCACAGATACCATAATTAACCTTAGTGTAATATAATGTATGCTAAAACAAAAGGTAAAAATAACATTGTACTAAGAGTTAAGTGTAAAGAAAACTGGTTGCAAAAATGTGTTAAAAATTATGTTACCTTTAATTGCTTATTTATTTAGGGATTCCACATTTGTTTTAGTTATCCCTTGAACTGAGAAATTTCCCTGGTGAGACTTACCTCATTAGGTTCTGAACACAGTCTAAACTTTTACAAATGAATTTCCTATCCTTTGATGTATAACTTCCAATCTTGTGCCAACTTTGTGTACAACTATTTTCTAAAACCTTTAACACAGATTTAATACAGCCTATGAAAACATTTATTAAGCATTTGCTTTATACAAAGCATAGTGTGCTAGATCCAAATGAAAGCTAGAAGTCCAGTATACTAACATATGATGGTCTATGGATCACTTTTAGTTTCCAACATTTGCAGCACATATCAGTGACAGCTGTTTCCAGGGTTTTGCAACTGCTGCCAAGTACTAAGGATTGATCTTTTCTGAAACTGTTTAGTTTTTCGGTATGCTGAAAGGCACTGAGAGTATGAGAGGCCACCATGTGCATGTGAAGTTGGCTGTGAGTAAAGGCCCTACTGGTTTGCATTTAGGACACAGCAATAAAGACAAATTAAGGCAGATGAGCTAAGTAAACATAAGGTTGAAAAAAAAAATACTTCCTAGGAAAATTAGGGTACTTGCAGATTTTACTTGATAGTTGCTTTAATTAAATATAAATTACTTATCAATTCAGTTCAGTCACTCAATTCTGTCCGACTCTTTCAACCCCATGAATCACAGCATGCCAGGCCTCCCTGTCCATCACCAACTCTGACTTCACTCAGACTCACAGTCGTCAAGTCAGTGATGCCATCCAGCCATCTCATCCTCTGTCGTCCCCTTCTTCTCCTGCCCCCAATCCCNAAGCTGAGTGCTGAAGAATTTATGCTTTTGAACTGTGGTGTTGGAGAAGACTCTTGAGAGTCCCTTGGACTGCAAGGAGATCCAATCAGTCCATCCTAAAGGAGATCAGTCCTGGGTGTTCATTGGAAGGACTGAAGTTGAAGCTGAAACTCCAATACTTTGGCCACCTCATGGGAAAACTTGACTCATTGGAAAATACCCTGATGCATGGAGGGATTGGCGGCAGGGGGAGAAAGGGATGACGGAGGATAAGATGGCTGGATGTCCACCAACTCGATGGGCCTGAGTTTGAGTGAACTCAGAGTGTTGGTGATGGACAGGGAGGCCTGGTGTGCTGTGCTTCATGGGGTCACAAAGATTCAGACATGACTGAGAGACTGAACTGAGACTGAACTAAACTGAAACACTTCGTGATGAGTTTTTAACCAACATCCATTTTTAGCCCCAGTCTACTATACTCTTCCAGATGTAAGTGTAATAGCCAATTCGTGTGGCTTTTATAGGTTCTGTAACATAAATAGATTGTGCCAGCTTCCTCTGTCCACAGGATTCTCTAAGCAAGAATATTGCAGTGGGCTGCCATTTCCTCCTTCAGGGGATCTTTCTGATCCAGGAATTGAACAAGATCTCCTGCATTGTAGGTAGATTCCTTACCAATCGAGCAATGAGGAAAGCCCTATTTATTAAAATTTGTCACTCCTAATTTGTGATATAATTTTCTAGGATCTGCCAAGTCAGTTACCACTCATTCATTTGCTTTCTAGTTTCTAAACTTCAAGGTTGTCTATTTTGTTTCTCATATCTTTTGCTATCATATTAGTAGGGTTTCAGGGAAATCACTGTAAATATATATATTCAATCTTCCATCTCTGGATCTCTTGATTAGCTCACTACTCATCAATATTGATAAATATTTATCAGTGTTCTTATGAGGCTGATACAATGCTATGTGTAGAAGTACCAATAAATGAGTTTAGTATTTTATAATAAGCATTCAATAAATATTTACTGTGCTTTCCTTTGAAGAAGCAACTTCAGTCACCTCCTTCTTTTTTCTCTCTCCTCCTGGCTGTTCCATACATTTCTCACTCAACTGATAAACACACTGATCATCAGAGGGATTCACATGAGTTACACAAGGGCATATAAATCATCACACAAGAAGATGACTCTACACATGGATATCACCAGATGGTCAATACTGATATCAGATTGATTATATTCTTTCCAGCTGAAGATGGAGAAGCTCTATATAGTCAGAAAAAACAAGACCCGGAGCTGACTGTGGCTCAGATCATGAGCTCTTTATTACAAAATTCAGGCTTAAATTGAAGAAAATAGGGAAATCAAGTAGACCATTCAGACATGATGTGAAAAAAAATCCCTTATTTTTATACAGTGGACATAGCAAATACATTCCAGGGATTAGATCTGGGAGAAAGAGTGTATGAAGAACTAGGATGGAGGTTTGTCACATGGTACAGGAAGTGATGGCTAAAGCCATCCAAAAGGAAAAGAAATGTAAGAAGGCAAAATAGTCACCTGAGAAGGCCTTACAAATAGCTGAGAAAATAAGAAAAGTAAAAGGCAAAGGAGAAAGGGAAAGGTATACTCAACTGAATGCAGGGTTCAAAAGAATATCCAAGAGAGATAAGAAAGTCTTAAGACAATGATACAAAGAAATAGAGGAAAACAATAGAATGGGAAAGACTAGAGATCTCTTCAAGACAATTAGAGACACCAAGGGAACATTTCATGCAAAGATAGGCACAATAAAGGACAGAAACAGCAAGGAATTAATAAAGCAGAAGAGATTAAGAAGAGGTAGCAAGAAAAAAAACAGAAGAACTGTACAAAAAAGTTCTTAATGACCAAAACAACCATGATCACTAATCTAGAGCCAGACATCCTGGAGTGTGAAGGCAAGTGGCCTTTAGGAAGCATTACTATGAACAAGCTAGTGGAGGTGATGGAATTCCAGCTGAGCTATTTCAAATCCTAAAAGATGAAGTAGTGAAAGTGCTGCACTCAAGATGCCAGCAAATTTAGAAAACTCATCAGTGGTCACATGACTGGAAAGATTCTGTTCTTATTTCAATCCCAAAGAACCACAGTGCCAAACAAAGTTCAAACTACTACAAAACTATGCTTATTTCACATGCAAGTAAGGTAATGCTCAAAATCGTTCAAGCTAGTCTTCAGCAATGCTAGAACTGAGAACTTTCAGATATACAATGTGGATTTAGAAAAGGCAGAGGAATCAGAGATCAAATTGCCAACATCCACTGGACCATAGAAAAAGCAAGAGGATTTCAGAATAAACAACCACTTCTGCCTCATTGACTACTCTAAAGCCTTTGACTGTGTGGATCACAAAAAATTGTGGAGAATTCTTCAAGAGATGGGAATCCCAGACCACTTTACCTGCCTTTTTTTTTTTTTTTTTTAACCTGCCTTCTTAAAAAGTTGGATGCAAGTTAAGAAGCAACAGTTAGAACCAGACATGGAAAATGGACTGATTCAAAATTGAGAAAGGAGTACATCATGGCAGTATATTGTCACCCTACTTATTTAACTGCTATGCAGAGAACATCAGGCAAAATGTGAGAGGCTGGATGAAGCACAAGCTGGAATCAAGATATCAATAACCTCAGATATGCAGATGAAAATACCCTAATGGCAGAAAAGAAAGAGAAACTAAAGACACTTGATGAAGATGAAAGAGGAGAATGAAAAAACTGCTTAAAACTCAATATTCAAAAAATGGAGATCATAGAATACATCTCTTCATGGCAAATAGATGGGGAAAAAATGGAAACTGTGGTAGATTTTGTTTTCTTGGGCTCCAAAATCACTGTGGACAGTGGCTGCACCCATGAAGTTAGATGCTGGCTCCTTGGAAAAAAAGTTATGACAAACTTAGCATATTAAACAGCAGAGATATTACTTTGCCAACAAAGATCCATGTAATCAAAGCTATGGTTTTTCCAGTAGTCACATATGGATGTGAGAATTGGAGCATAAAAGAGGGCTGAGTAGTGAAGAATTGATGCTTTTGAACTGTGGTGTTGGAGAAGACTCTTGAGAGTCCCTTGGACTGCAAAAAGATCAAACCAGTCAATCCCAAAAAAATCAACCCTGCATATTTATTGAAGGAACTGATACTCAAGCTCTAATACCTTAGCCATCAGATACAAAGAGCTGCTTCATTGGAAAAGACCCTGATTCTGGGAAACATTGAGGGCAGGTGGAGAAGAGGGTGACAGATGATGAGATGGTTGGACGGCATCACTGGCTCAATGGACGTGAGTTTGAGTAAACTCCAAGAGATAGTAAAGGACAAGGGAGCCTGGTGTGCTGCAGCCCTTGGAATCACAAAAATCAGACACAATTTAGCAACTGAACAACAACAAATGAATCATCAATGTCAGAGAGACTTAAATGTATTCCTTTATTGCCTTTTTGATGTATATATTATTCTCTTCAGTCTGAATTCTTATGTTTAAATGTTAGTATTTCTTTTGCAAAACTGGGCTGGCATTAGTTACATATACTATAGCCACAAAAGATGCTTATACAAAAAGCTAAAGTGTTTAATTCTGAAGAAATTATAACTAATATCAACAACTAGCCTGTGGCATAGCTAGCTGGCTATAGATTGGCAATAGTTGCTCTAAATAATTCTTAGAATTTGCACACTGATCCATAAACAAAATAGAACTACAACTGTTTCTAAAATTATCACTGCATTCTTGCAGGGAGCACCATTCTTTCTACTATATCACTAGTCTGAACACTAGTGCTAGTAAACCTAAAGTAATCTATCTGAGGAATTTTACAAAGTAGATCCCCAGATCTCATCTTCAGAGAATCTGATTCTATAGATCCTCTTGGACACTGTATTTTCATTTTAAATGTTCTCTGGTGATTTGAGGTGTACTAACCAGTCCATTCTGAAGATCAGCCCTGGGATTTCTTTGGAAGGAATGATGCTAAGCTGAAACTCCAGTACTTTGGCCATCTCATGCGAACAGTTGACTCATTGGAAAAGACTCTGATGCTGGGAGGGATTGGGGGCAGGAGGAAAAGGAGACGACAGAGCATGAGATGGCTGGATGGCATAACTGACTCGATGGACGTGAGTCTGAGTGAACTCAGGGAGTTGGTGATGGAAAGGAAGGCCTGGTGTCCTGCGATTCATGGGGTCACAAAGAGTCGGACATGACTGAGCAACTGAACTGAACTGAACTGAACATTCATAACTACTATAGTAGTGTATACTTTATCTAGATTGAGTATAAATATACACATATTTTCTTAATGTATCAGTAAAATGTCCAATAACACTTTTTGAAATTTCTATTACAGATTGCTGTTTGGGTGACTACAAAACATCATCTGAGTATATTTTCTTCTTAATTTTGCAACTCTGAATACATTTTTTAACTTTGGATGAGTGAGCAGAAGAGGAAGCTGAAGTGGCAAAAAAGGCACTTGGGACTTTGTAGAATTACTATATTCTATAACAGCTTTCTCAGGAAAGATAACATGTGCTGTTGATACACTGATGAATTAGCTAATGGCTTTGCTGCTGATGCCTAGAAATTAAATGGAAAGTTCTAAGTGCTGGGGACACTTTTCAGATGGAACATATTGGTCTTCCATGGAAAGTGCCATCATCTAAAGCTTGCATTTCACCAACTTATTGTGCAAATTTATTGTTGTGGAAAAAACATTTAATAAGGTATTTATTTCTGGGGCTTCCCTGGTGGCTCAGATGGTAGAGAATCTGTCTGCAATGTGGGAGACCTGGGTTCAATCCCTAGGTCAGGAAGATACCCTGGAGAAGGAAATGGCAATCCACTCCAGCATTCTTGCCTGAAGGATTCCATGGACAGAAGAACCTAGCAGGCTATAGTCCATGTGGTTCCAAAGAGTCAGACATGACTGACTGATTAACACTTCCACTTATGAGGAAACAGAAAACTGATGAATTTTTCTTTGCAAAAGTAAGGAATTCCACCTGAACAAGAGTCAAGGTAAGTCTGGATCATTATACTAAAGGTATTTTTTTTTCCTAGAAATTCAACTTTCTTATAAATTCTGATGAATTTAGCACAAAGTGTATTTTTAGATGTTATGCTCTAAATGAATTCTTCAAAGAGTGTCACTGAATTTTATTATCAGAAAGAAGAGAAGATTATGTTATCTAATATCTACAAAAATCTTTACTTTATTGGCAAATAAGCAGAGGTTTAAACAACCTAAATATTTTATTCATAGTCATAACTCTAGTGGTTGACATCAAAAGTAGATCATTTATTGCCTGGAGGAATTTTGTTTCGACCACTTCACTTTTCCTAAACTATGTTCTTAAAAAACACAGGTGTCTCAAAATATGTCACTAAGTATTTGGGAATAGGGAAGGTATAAAAATGTGAGTAGATTTGTTTTGAATTTCCATAAAGGGTAACAGTGGACATTCTTTCCTAAGTGCTTAACTACATACAATTCTAGTCATAATGAGTATTAAAATTTTACAGAAACTCATAAAACACTTTGGGAAATCATCTTTATTGTTTGTGGCTGAAATCTGCCAGCATTTCTGTGTAATTGTCCCCATGGAGGCTTCAGTGTTAAATCATGCTAACTTGGTGTAGATTTTTTCCTGTTACTGTTTGGACAGTAATATCCAAAACTTCCCTAGTGAATAGACAAGATATTGTACTAGAGTTCAAAGATATAACACTCTGCCCTAAAGGGCTTTAGTAAGTCAGAGGTTCTTTGGGGGAATATTTTTGTAGTTTCAATTTCTACACTTGATTTTCTGTTGCAGTCTGCAGGAGCTATTACATTTGTGTATGAGATCAGGAACTAAGCAGTTACATTATTGTTACTACTTTGGAAATTTTTGACCTTGTTCTATATGTCTACACCTGCTTTAACTGTGCTATCATTACTTCCATTTCCTCTATTTCTATTTCTCATTTAATGTGCCTTAAACTCCACAGATAAAAGGATTATCAGAAGTCCAAAGTGTTGTATTATTATTACAAGGATAAAACCTCTTCAGTTCATCAGTGAAAGTTTGGTCCATTGACCAAAATGGTCTAAATTTTTTGAAGTATGCTACCAACATATATCTGAGGACTTACAAAAATTTTGAAGGACATATATAGAAGTGTATTCTGTCTTTTGGATGTTCAAATGTCAGTTTCTAAGATTACATGTTTAGTTTCTCTAAAGATATTTTGAATATAGCTTTCCCCCTTATCTCCTGAGATGGTTAGATTTAATAATGTCTATCAGGCTTCTCTCTAACAGTAGTCAGACAAATAGTTAAAGTTGCTTGTTTCAAAGACATTGACAGTTTCAGTTGGCACTGACATCAAATTATAAGAAGGTCATTGAGAAAGAGTTGGAGAGAAAGGTCTGTAAGTTTTTGCTTACTTTGCTCTTTCTTAAAGGAATAAATATTGCTGCAACTAGACTGGTTAGCACTTCTGAACTGATGAAAATTATACACAAAGTGTCTGTGGAGGCCACAAAGAAAATCCAGACATTGTGATTATACAGTAATAGTGCATGGAGGAACATGCAGTAAT
This sequence comes from Neotragus moschatus, assembly GCA_006410615.1. Taxonomy (NCBI): domain Eukaryota; kingdom Metazoa; phylum Chordata; class Mammalia; order Artiodactyla; family Bovidae; genus Neotragus; species Neotragus moschatus. The sequence goes on along the minus strand of SJYA01000601.1, from coordinate 1,659,898 downwards.
AGTTTTCTCATCCTATAAGCTCTCAGAGAAGTTAACTGCATCTCTTTGTATTCACATTTAACTCCCCAGTACCATTCCTTGCTGGCTCAAAGGTTAAAGCATCTGCCTGCAATGCGGGAGACCTGGGTTTGATCCCTGGGTCGAGAAGATCCCCTGGAGAAGAAAATGGCAATCCACTCCTGTATTCTTGCCTGGAGAATCCCATAGAAGGAGGAGCCTGGTGGGCTACAGTCCATGGGATCGCAAAGAGTCAGACATGACTGAGCGACTTCACTTTCACCACTAAATTTCTAATTTATCTAGTAAGAAGCTTTACACATAAGTTATTTTTCCTTTTTGCTCATCACTATCAGTCTCCAAACTCTGGTCACTACCATATTTCTTTCATTTTCTAGGGATTTGCACAGTTTACCATCTTATGATTGAGCTATTGCATATTTTCCTGTCTGATTTGTTTTTTTTTACAGTTAATTTTGTTTTCCAACAGAGGCTGAAAATTTCTTAAAGACAGTCACAGTTTCACACTTCTTTTGTATACACATTCACAGTATTGTGAACTTCACTGGAACTCAAAACTCTTTGCTGATGTTGACTCCTTGAAGGCCAGAGACAGTGGCAAGTTCAAAAGAAGCACTAAGTGAAGGTATCCTCAACTCTTTGAAACCAATTATAGAAATCCTAGCTTTTACCTTCTGAGATGAGTTCAGTAGTGCTGATCTGGCAATGGCACCCCACTCCAGTACTCTTGCCTGGAAAATCCCATGGATGGAGGAGCCTGGTAGGCTGCACTCCATGGGGTCGCTGAGGGTCAAACACAACTGAGCAACTTCACTTTCACTTTCACTTTCATGCATTGGAGAAGGAAATGGCAACCCACTCCAGTGTTCTTGCCTGGAGAATCCCAGGGACTGTGGAGCCTGGTGGGCTGGTGTCTATGGAGTCGCACAGAGTTGGACACGACTGAAGTGACACAGCAGCAGCAGATCCTAGAATGAGATGTACAAAAATGCTGCCATGGCATGAATGTTAGGAACCTTTGATGGGTTAAAGTAGATTAAGGTAGTAGAAAAGTAAATGATTTACAGTTATCATATTAAAGTAACAGACTTTATTTTCTTGGGCTCTAAAATCACTGTAGATGGTGACTGCAACCATGAATTTAAAAGATACTTGCTCCTTGGAAGAAAACCCAGACAACATATTCAAACTCAGAGACATTACTTTGCCGACAAAGATTTGTCTAGTCAAAGCTATGGTTTTTCCAGTAGTCATGTATAGATGTGAGATTTGGACCATAAAGAAAGCTGAGTGCCAAATAATTCATGCTTNCTTTGAGGGAGAGGGAGAGGGTGGGAAGATTTGGGAGAATGGCACTGAAACAGGTATACTATCATGTAAGAAACGAATAGTCAGTCTATATTCAGTACAGGATACAGGATGCTTGGGACTGGTCCATGGGGATGATCCAGAGAGTTGATATGGGGTGGGAGGTGGCGGGGGGCGGGGTTCAAGATCAGGAACTCATGTACATCTGAGATGGAAAAAAAAATTAAAAATTAAAAAAATTAAAAAGAATACTAGAGTGGGTAGCCTTTCCCTTCTCCAGGGGATCTTCCTTTCCCAGGGATAGAACCCAGGTCTCTCACACTGCAGGCAGATTCCTTACCATCTGAGCCACCAGGGAATCAGTATTTATGAATCACAGGTAATAAGCAGTATACAATTTCTAAGGATGTGGGACGAGGAAAGAGAAGTCTCAAAATGTAGGATTTTTATCAGACAAAGAAAGGAAGGATTTTATGCCCTCTATCCTCTACCCTAAGAGGGTATTACTTTTAAGAAAGGTTCAAATTTCAAAGCTTCCTCTTACTTTTTATGCTATTAATACTAAAGATGAAAACACAAGACAGAAGCTTTCTTTTTACTTTTATTTTTCTTACTTATTTTCTTAGGAAATACCTTAACAATCCTGTTTGGTTGTGAAAGATGGTCTGAAAGTTTATTACTCTTCTACATAAAAGAGGAATAGAAGCCTTTGAATTTTCATCTGGCCACTCCCAAGAAAAGGTGAGGATCCTTAGAGAAACAGGGTCTAGGAAAAATGGTCTCTGAAAAGGGGTAAGAATAAACTCCAGAAAACAGAGGCTAAAAAATAGAAATGGTGTAGTAAACATTTCCTTTGCATGTGTAACATCTCTTCTTTGCCTGTTAAACTCCCCTACAGGGTACATGATTCTAATGCAGCCCTTCAGAAAGATTCTCTACCCTTACCTGTTGTTCCTACTACTTCTGCTGCCATCCATGCACACAGAGCACACTACAGGTTAACACAAACCATAGTTACAAGCAACTGGTCCAAACTGTAATTTGATATTTAGATATCATTACACTTAATTCCTATAAATTAATTCATATTCAAACTCCTCTAATTGTCTGCCGTTACCCTTCAATTTTCAATTTTTTTAAACAAGACTAAAATCTAGGTTTCACAAGATGCCTTATTGTCCCACTGCAGCTTGTAAGCAATACGAAGGGAGATGTCTTTTCATCAAGAAATATTCTGTTCCCTCTGTATTTCTCTCCTATAGCATCCATTGATGGCCACTGGTAAATGGATTTTAAAATAAAAGTCTCTTTAATTTTGTTTTTATTTTAACATTTAACTTTTGCCAAGTTCTGTCCAAAAGTCTAGACAGAATAGAGTATGTCTAAAAGAGTAGGCTGATTTTTCCTTAGAAAACCAGCTGTACAAGATTTTTAAAGTGTTATCAGAAAGTTTATTTTATCAGGTCACTTTTTAAAAATTTTGATCTTATCTAATTCAAGAAAATATCTTGATGTTCTGTTAGAAAACATACTCCTTTCCTAGGATACCAGAAAACTGAATTTCAACTTTATTTGCCAGGTAAAGAACCAAAATGAGTTCAGTTCAGTCACTAGTCATATCTGACTCTTTGTGACCCCATGGACTGCAGCAAGGCTACCTTCCCTGTCCATTACCAACTCCTGGAGCTTACTCAAATTCATGTCCATTGGTCGGTGATGCCATCCTATCATCTCATCCTCTTTGTCTCCTTCTCCTCCAGCTTTCAATCTTTCCCAGAATCAGAATCTTTTCCAATGAGTCAGTTCTTCACATCATGTGGCCAAAATATTGGAGCTTCAGCTTCCGCATCAGTCCTTCCAATGAATATTCAGGATTCATTTTCTTTGGGATTGACTGGTTTGATTTCCTTGCAGTCCAAGGGACTCTTNTCAATCTTTCCCAGAATCAGAATCTTTTCCAATGAGTCAGTTCTTCACATCATGTGGCCAAAATATTGGAGCTTCAGCTTCCGCATCAGTCCTTCCAATGAATATTCAGGATTCATTTTCTTTGGGATTGACTGGTTTGATTTCCTTGCAGTCCAAGGGACTCTTAAGAGTCTTCTCCAACACCATAGTTCAAAAGCATCAATTCCTTGGTGCTCAGCTTTCTTTATAGTCCAACTCTCATTCGTACATGACTACTGGAAAAACCATAGCTTTGACTAAACGGACCTTTGTTGGCAAAGTCATGTCTCTGCTTTTTAATGTGCTGTCTAGGTTGGTCATAACTTTTCTTCCAAGGAGCAAGCATCTTTTAATTTCATGGCTGCGTGCACCATCTGCAGTGATCTTGGAGTCCCCCCCTCCCCCGAAAAAAAAGTCTCTCACCATTTCCATTTTTCCCCTATCTATTTGCCATGAAGTTATGGGACCAGATGTCATGATCTTACTTTTATGAATGTTGAGTTTTAAGTCAACTTTTTCATTCTCTCTTTAACTTTCATCAAGAGGCTCTTTAGTTCTTCTTCACTTTCTTCCATAGGGTGGTGTCATCTGCATATCTGAGGTTATTGACATTTTCCCAGCAATCTTGATTCCAGTTTGTGCTTCATCTAGCCCAGTATTTCTCATGATGTACTCTGCATATAAGTTAAATAAATAGGGTGATAATATACAGTAGGTTTTCCTATTTGGAACCAGTCTGTTGTTCCATGTCCAGTTCTAACTGTTGCTTCTTGACCTGCATACAGATTTCTGAGGAGGCAGGTCAAGTGGTTTGGTATTTCCGACTCTTTAAGAATTTTCCAGTTTGTTGTGATCCATGCACTCAAAGTCTTTGGCACAGTCAATAAAGCAGAAGTAGATATTTTTCTATAACTCTTGCTTTTTCTATGATCCAATGGATGTTGATAATTTGATGTCCAGTTCCTCTGCCTTTTCTAAATCCAGCTTGAACATCTGGAAGTTCACGGTTCATATACTGTTTAAGCCTGGCTTGGAGGATTTTGAGCATTACTTTGCTAGAAGTAATAAACCAGTAATGAGCTTTGCTAGATGAACCAGGATAGCATGTCTAAATTTCTGTTTAAAGACTTTTAAGACTCAAGGACTTTATCTCTCCATGAAGCTGTCAGTGAAATCTACAATAGTTCTGAGCACAGAGGGAAATATGATGACAGATGTGGGTCCCATGTCTTCCAGAACATTCACGTCAATCAAAATCAAAACAAAAGAAAGTTCCCAATAATTTTAACACTTTGTTTAAGAAATCTCAGATGAAAAATGCTAACCTCTTCAATAATGAATAGGCTATCCACTGTTAAACTTCATTCATTATTGTTCTCAAAGGCTCATGAAATAAAATTATTTTAATAGATATAATATTCCTCCTTGCGTGTAACCTCTTTCTTCAGGTACAGTACTCTACCATTTCTAGCACCAGTTAAAACTGCTATTTTTCACAATGAACATAATTCTAAATATGGCATAATTCATTAAGTCTGTTAAGATGTTTATCATTTCAGGAATCACACATATATCCTTGCAATGCTTCTTCTTGCCTCCATTCCCAAGTTCATTATCTTCCTAAATGAATCTTTAAATGTTTTTTTTAATTGAAGGATAATTGCTTTACAGAGCTTCATTGTTTTCTGTCAAACCTCAACATGAATCAGCTATAGGTATACATATATCCCCTCCCTTTTGAACTCCCCTCCCATCTTCCTCCTCATCCCACCCCCCTAGATTAATACAGAGCCCCTGTTTGAGTTTTCTGAGCCTTACAGCAAATTCCCATTGGCTATCTATTTTACAGTTAATAATGTAAGTTTCCATGTTACTCTTTCCATACATCTTACCCTGTCCTTCCCTCTCCCCATGTTCACAAGTCTATTCTGTCTGTTTCTCCATTGCTGCCCTGTAAATAAATTCTATAGTACCATTTTTCTGGATTCTGTATATCTGTGCTGGCATATATTTATCTTTTGCTTTCTGGCTCACTTCACTGTGTATAATAGACTCTAGATTCATCCATCTCATCAGAACTGAATCAATGTATTCCTTTATATGGCTGGGTAATATTCCATTGTGAATATTTACCAGAACTTCATTATCCATTCATCTGGTTGCTTCTATGTTCTAGCTATTGTAAATAATGCTGCAATGAACATTGAGATACATGTGTCTTTTGCAACCCTGGTTTACTCAGGGTATATGCCTAGGAGTGGGATTCCTGGGTCATATGGTGGTTTCATTCCTAATTTTTTAAGGAATTTCCATATGGTTTTCCATAGTGGCTGTATTAATTTACATTCCCACTAACAGTGCAAGAGCATCCCCTTTTCTCCATACCCTCTCCACCATTTACTATTTGTCAAATTTTTCATGATGGCCATTATGACCATCGTGAGGTGATATGTCATTTTGGTTTGATTTGCATTTCTGTAACAATGAGCAATGTTGAGCATCTTTTCACGTGTTTGTTAGCCATCTATATGTCTTCTTTGGAGAAATGTCTGTTTAGGTCTTTCTCTCATTTTTTGATTGGGTTGTTTGTTTTCCTGGTATTGAGTTGTATGAGCTGCTTGTATATTTTAGAAATTAATCCTTTGTCAGTTGTTTCATTTGCTATTACTTTCTCCCATTCTAAGAGTTGTCTTTTTATCTTGCTTATAATTCCCTTTGCTGTGCAAAAGCTTTTAAGTTTAATCAAGTCCCACTTGTTTACTATTCTTTTTATTTCATTACTCTGAGGTGGGTCATAGAGGATCTTCCTTTGATTTATGTCATCCAGTGTTCTGCCTATATTTTCTTCTAAGAGTTTTATATTTTCTGGCCTCGCATTTAGGTCTTTAATTCATTTTCAGTTTATCTTTGTGTATGGTGTTAGAAAGTGTTCTAATTACATTATTTTACATGTAGCTGTCCAGTTTTTTCTAGCACCATTTAATGAAGAAGCTGTCTTTGCCCCATTGTATATTATAGCCTCCTTTCTCAAAATTAAGGTAACTATAGGTACACGGGTTTATTTCTGGGCTTTCTATCTTGTTCCATTGGTCTATATTTCTGTTTTTGTGCCAATAACATACTTTCTTGATGACTGTAGCTTTGTAGTGCAATCTAAAGTCAGGAAGGTTGATTCCTTCAGCTCCATTCTTCTTTCTCAAGACTGCTTTGCTACTCAGGGTCTTTTATGTTTCCATATGAATTATGAATTTTTTTATTTTAGTCCTGTGAAAATTGCTATTGGTAATTTGATAGGAATCATATTGAATCTGTAGATTGTGTTTGGTAGTATAGGAATTTTCACAATATAGATTTTTCCTATCCAGGAATATGGAATATCTCTATATCTGTTTATGTCATCTTTGATTTCTTTCTTTCAGTTCAGTTCAGTTCAGTTGCTCAGTCCCATCTGACTCCTTGCAACCCCATGAAACGCTGCACACCAGGCCTTCCTGTCCATCACCAACTCCCGAAGTCCACCCAAACCCATGTCCATCAAGTCAGTGATGCCATCCAGCCATCTCATCCTCTGTCGTTCCCTTCTCCTCCTTCCCCCAATCCCTCCCAGCATCAGAATATTTTCCAATGAGTCTACATTTCACATGAGGTGGCCAAAGTATTGGAGTTTCAGCTTCAACATCAGTCCAACCAATGAACACCCAGGACTGATCTCCTTTAGGATAGACTGGTTAGATCTCCTTGCAGTCCAAGGGACTCTCAAGAGTCTTCTCCAACACCACAGTTCAAAAGTATCAATTCTTCGGCACTCAGCTTCTTCACAGTCCAACTCTCACATCCATACATGACCACTGGAAAAATCATAGCCTTGACTAGGTGGATCTTTGTTGGCAAAGTAATATCTCTGCTTTTGAATATGCTATCTAAGTTGGTCATAACTTTCCTTCCAAAGAGTAAGCATTTTTTAATTTCATGGCTGTAATCACCATTGGCAGTGATTTTGGAGCCACTAAAATAAAGTCTGACACTGTTTCCACTGTTTCCCCATCTATTTCCCATGAAGTGATGGGACCAGATGCCATGATCTTCGTTTTCTGAATGCTGAGCTTTAAGCCAATTTTTTCACTCTCTTCTTTCACTTTCATCAAGAGGCTTTTTAGTTCCTCTTGATTTTCTGCTATAAGGGTGGTGTTATCTGCATATCTGAGGTTATTGATATTTCTTCTGGCAATCTTGATTCCAGCTTGTGCTTCCTCTAGCCCAGCATTTCTCATGATGTACTCTGCATAGAAGTTAAATAAGCAGGGTGACAATATACAGCCTTGACGTACTCCGTTTCCTATTTGGAACCAGTCTGTTGCTCCATGTCCAGTTCTAACTGTTGCTTCCTGACCTGCATATAGGTTTCTCAAGAGGCAGATCAGGTGGTCTGATATTCCCATCTCTCACAGTTTTCCACAGTTTATTGTGATCCACACAGTCAAAGACTTTGTCATAGTCAATAAAGCAGAAATAGATGTTTTTCCTGTGTACACTTTTTCTGTCTCTTTAAGTAAGTTTATTTCTAGATATTTAATTATTTTTGTTGCANGATCAGGTGGTCTGATATTCCCATCTCTCACAGTTTTCCACAGTTTATTGTGATCCACACAGTCAAAGACTTTGTCATAGTCAATAAAGCAGAAATAGATGTTTTTCCTGTGTACACTTTTTCTGTCTCTTTAAGTAAGTTTATTTCTAGATATTTAATTATTTTTGTTGCAATGTTGAACAGGATTGATTCCTTAATTTCTCTTTCTGATTTTTCATTGTTAATATAGAAATGTGAGTGATTTCTGTGTATTGATTTTGTATCTTTCAACTTTACTAAGTTCACTGATTAGCTCTAGTATTTTTATGATATTATCTTTAGGATTCTCCATATACAGTATCATGTCATCTGAAAACAGGGGGAGCTTTACACCTTTTCGATCTGTATTCCTTTTATTTCTTTTTCTTCTCTGATTGCTATAGCTAGGACTTCCAGAACTATCTTGAATAATAGAGGTGAGAGGGGACACCTTTGTCTATCTAGTTCCTGATCTTAGCAGGAATGCTTTCAGTTTCTTATCCTTGAGAATAATGTTTGCTGTAGGTTTATCATATATGGCCTTTACTATGTTGAGGTAGATTCCTTCTATGCTCATTTTTTGAAGAATTTTAATCATAAATGGGTGCTCATTTCTGTCAAAGGCTTTTTCTGCATTTATTGAGATTATTATATGGTTATTATCTTTCAATTTGTTAATGTCTGGTGGTGTTTGCCCTTTGTATTGAGGTGCTTCTATGTTGGGTACATAGATATTTTCAATTGCCATGTCTTCCTCTTGGATTTATCCCTTGATCATCATATACTGTCCTTCCTTATCTTTTGTAATCTTATTTATTTTAAGGTCTATTTTGTCGGATATGAGGATTGCTACTCTAGCTTTCTTTTGCTTCCCATTTGCATGGAATATATTTTTCCACCCTCTCACTTTCAGTTTATATGTGTCTTGAAGTGTAAAGTGGGTTTCTTGTAGACAGCATATACATGGGTCTTATTTTTGTATCCATTGAGCCAGTCTGTGTCTTTCAGTTGGAGCATTTAATCCATTTCCGTTTAAAGTAATTATTGATATATATCTTCCTATTGACATTTTCTTAATTTTGGGGGGTTGATTTTGTAAATCTTGCTTCTTCTCTTGTATCTCTTGACTATATAAGTTCCCTTAACATTTGTTGTAAAGCTGGTTTGGTGGTACTGAATTCTTTTAACTTTTGATTGTTGAAAAGCTTTTGATTTCTCCATCAATTTTGAATTATATCCTTTCTAGGTACAGTAATCTTGGTTGTAGGTTTTTCCCTTTCAGTAGTTTAAATATATCCTGCCATTTCCTTGTAGTCTGTAGAACTTCTGCTGAATGATCAGCTGTTAAGTGTACGGGGTTTCCCTTCTATGTTACTTGCTGCTTCTCCGTTGCTGCTTTTTTCTCTTTAGTTTCTTTAGCTTGATTAGTATGTGTCTTGGTGTGTTTCTCCTTGGGTTTATCCTGTATGGGAATTTTTGTGCCTCTTGGAGTTAATTGACTATTTCCTTTTCCATGTTGGGGAAATTTTCAACTATAATCTCTTCAAAAATTCCTCATACCCTTTCTTTTTCTCTTCTTCCTCTGGAACTCCTATTGTTCAAATGTTAGTGTGTTTGATATTGTCCCAGAGGTCTCTGAGACTATTCTCAGTTCTTTTCATTCTTTTACTTTATTCTGCTCTTCAAAAGTTGTTTCCACAATTTTATCTTCCAGATATCTGTTTTTCTGCTTCAGATATTTTGCTATTGATTCCTTCTAGAGTTTTTTTTTTTTTTTAATTTCAGCAATAGTATTGTTTGTCTCTGAATGTTTATTCTTTAATTCTTCTAGGTCTTTGTTAATTGATTCTTGCATTTTCTCCATTTTGCTTTCAAGATTTTTACCATCTTTACTATCATTATTCTAAATTATTTTTCAGGTAGTTTGCCTACTTCCTCTTTATTTGCAAGTCTGTGTTTCTAGTTTGTTCCTTCATTTTTGTAGTATTTCTCTGCCCTTTCATTATTTTTTTTTTAACTTATTGTGTTTGAGATCTCCTTTTCCCAGGCTCCAAGGCTAAATTCTTTCTTCCTTTTGATTTCTACCCTCTAAGTTTGGTCCAGTGGTTAGTGTTAGCTTCTTTTAGGGTGAGATTTTTTCTGAGATTTTCTTTGTTTGTTTGTTTTTCCTCTGATGGACAAAGTTGAGTGAGGTGGTAATCTTGTCTGCTGATGATTGAATTTTTATTTTTGTTTTGTTTGTTGTTTAGATGAGGCATCCTCTACAGGCTGCTATTGGTGGTTGGGTGATGCCAGGTCTTATATTACAGTGGTTAACTTTGTGTAAGTTCTCACTATTTGATACCCCCTAGGGTTAGTTCTCTAGTATTCTAGGTCTTAATTCAGTGCTTGCTCTCACTCCTAAGGCTCGGGGCTTGATCTTGAGTTTTGCATGGGTCTATATATATTTCCTAATGGTCAGGTACTCCTGTCTGCTCTAAGCAGGGGCTCTGCATGCACTTCTGTGTCTGAGGGTGTATTCTTGATATATCTGTGGAGAGAGATGTACTCCACGTACACCTACTCCTCCGCCATCTTGTTCCCCTTCCTAAATGAGTCTTTTAAAGGTATCAGTTTTTATATCTCATGACATGGCTATAAAGTTGCTTATTCAATCAAGCTTAATTTTAACATTCTGTGATCTCAGTCTTTTGCATTTCACCACTTCTCTACAGTCTCACTTTTTCTAATTCCCATCAAAATGTCCTGATTCCCATTTAGATGGGCCACTTTATCACATGAACAGCTATGTGTACCCATTAGAAACTAAGGATTCTCACTTGCACATGCCCCTTACGGAGCCTCTCTTAACTTTGCTTTCATAATTTTATTTTATTTCCTTAAAAAGACCTCCAGAAAACCTTGAACTTCCCTGTCTATATGTCAAATATACATTAATTCTAATCTGTTATTTTAAAATAGAGTTCTAGTTTTTCTGACCCCTTTTTCCATTTGCTTTTCATTCTAAACATTGAAATCTCCTCTTAATGGCTCAAATCAACTTCTGTTTCTTCCAAAATCACAGCTACTAGGACCTTCTGGAACTATTATACACCTTGTTCTTTTATATGTCATTTCTATCATCTTTTGGAACAATGTATTATCATCATGTTTTATATGTGACCTGTAAGCTATCTCAAATATATTTGGAACATGGAGAGTACATGTACATACACAGCTCTCCAACTGAGAGTTTTTGTTTATTATCATTTTGTTTTATATTGCTTTTCTTGTTCTCTAAACAAAATGTCTAGATATTTTATTTTATTCCAGGTAGTGGGAAAAGAATTTCCAAATTTAGTGCTTAATAATGTACATAGTGTTTGGTAAGCCATGAACACTCATTAACTCACAAAATATTTAGCATATAGTAACTATGTGCTCTCATGATTAACTATTGCACTCATCTCACACGCTAGTAAAGTAATGCTTAAAATTCTCCAAACCAGGCATCAGCAGTACGTGAACCATGAACATCCAGATGTTCAAGCTAGTTTTAGAAAAGGCAGAGGAACCAGAGATCAAATTGCCAACATCTGCTGGATCATCAAAATAGCAAGAGAGTTCCAGAAAAACATCTATTTCTGTTTTCTTGACTATGCCAAAGCCTTTGACTGTGTGGATCACAGTAAACTATGGAAAATTGTGAAAGAGATGGGAATACCAGACTACCTGACCTGGCTCTTGAGAAACATATATGCAGGTCAGGAAGCAACAGTTAGAACTGGACATGGAGCAACAGACTGGTTCCAAATAGGAAATGGAATACATCAAGGCTGTATATGGTCACTCTGCTTATTTAACTTCTATGCAGAGTACATCATGAGAAATGCTGGGCTGGAGGAAGCACAAGCTGGAATCAAGATTGCCGGGAGAAATATCAATAACCTCAGATATGCAGATGACACCACTCTTATGGCAGAAAGTCAACAGGAACTAAAAAGCCTCTTGATGAAAGTGAAAGAGGAGAGTGAAATAATTGGCTTAAAGCTCATTCAGAAACTGAAGATCATGGCATCTGGTCCCATCACTTCATGGGAAATAGATGGGGAAACAACAGAAACAGTGTCAGACTTCTTATTTTTCTGGGCTCCAAAATCACTGCCAATGGTGATTGCAGCCATGAAATTAAAAGATGCTTACTCCTTGGAAGAAAAGTTATAACCAACCTAGATAACGTATTAAAAAGCAGAGACATTACTTTGCCAAAAAAGGTCCGTCTAGTCAAGACTATGGTTTTTCCAGTGGTCGTGTATGGATGTGAGAGTTGGACTGTGAAGAAAGTTGAGTGCTGAAGAATTGATGCTTTTGAACTGTGGTATTGGAGAAGATTCTTGAGAGTCCCTTGGACTGCAAGGAGATCCAACTAGTCTATCCTAAAGGAGATCAGTCTTGGGTGTTCATTGGAAGGACTGATGTTGAAGCTGAAACTCTAATATTTGGCCACCTGATGCAAAGAGCTGATTCTTTGGGAAAGACCCTGATGCTGGGCTGGAGGAGAAAGGGACGACAGAGGATGAGATGGTTGGATGGCATCACTGACTTAATGAACTTGGGTTTGGGTGGACTCCAGGAGCTGGTGATGGAGAGGAAGGCCTGGAATGCTGTGGTTCATGGGGTTGCAAGGAGTCGGACAGCACTGAGTGACTGAACTGAATTGAACTACATGCTAGGATCTGCTATGGACTAAGAATATTTCAATAGTGGCATAAATAATGGACAGACTCAAGTCACAAGATTAATGCTATTATGAGGAATCACACATAGGACTGTGCCTCCTGATCAGATGAGAGAAGGAGACCGTGTAATGGGATCGCACAGGAAATATCATATAGTCCATGTTTCTACATTAAAGCAAAAAAAAAAAAAAGGAAGCCCATCTAAGAAAGACTCCTCTTGTGGAATAATTTTTAAATATCTCCCTTCCTTAGTGCTTTACCTCTAAGTAAAGCACTCAAGATTAAGCAGAGGTTCTTGATCATGGAGGAAGGAAAGAATGTGAGCTATTGAGAGAAGACTGCTGTAGAACAAAGGCAGCCACTGAGTTTCGTACCAGAGAAGAAAACCTTATTTATCCTAAAGCTAACAGGTACAGTGTAGAAAACAGAAGAGTTATACTGATGACTGACTGACTGGGGGGCCTGTATTTGTTTGGTTAGATTTTTCTCTTTGTGAAAAACTGACCATTTAAAATTTGTTAACAATATTTTGTTTCTGGGTGAAAACATTACTTTGCTTTTAGGGCAATTTTCTGTGTTTGTTTTAGAGACATCAGTAAGTTGGCCTTTTAATTTTCACAAATGTAAGACAAATATCCAACCACAGTGCTTGGAGAAAACTGCTGGCATTAAAATTTGAACACAGACACTATGCATTTAACTGTTAAGTTTTCTATTTAGTAAATTTTTTTGTACACATATGAAGTGTTATTAACATGAATAATACATATTTTGTTCAGAAGATACAATCAACCATCTAGTCAAGTTCAGGGATTTGGCACACAAAAATGTTTTCAGGTTCTCTTCTTCAGGAGAGATTGTCCTACAGTACCTCTTAGCACTGTTCCTTTTCTGTAATTTTATATGAAGAAATATTTGGAAGAAAGACACATATCTCTGTCTAGTCTGAATGCATCAATTATCAAAAACACTGTATTGGCTCTTAGGTGGTATTAGAGTCAGAAAAAGAAGACTGTCTTCCTTTGGGACTAGGATAGATGGGAATCCAGACTCAGAAACATGGAGAACTCTGGGTGTTCTCAAATGAGTTATGTTGGGCTGAAACTTGTGAAAACCTGTCAAGAGTTGGGCCCAAATCCAAAGGTTACTTTGAGGCCTCTGAGTCCTAAGAACAGTGGCTTCCAACAGTAGCTTAATTCCACTTCGCATTTCAGAAGTCAACTTCTGTTGACTCTGAGCATTCAGACCATTTTTGTTAAACACAACATACTGGCTTAAACTATGTTTCAGATTTTAAAAAATATAAAGACAGGGCCTAAAATGACACTGGGAACAAATTTTTATAGAGATTGAAGAAAAACTGGGAAAGGACAATAACAAAATGATAATCTGAAATGTGTTGAAATATGTAAATTTCAGGACAAAAATGACTGATGAAGCTGACAAATAACCCCAAAACAGATTCACAGAATATGTGAGCATGTCTAAGAGACCCAAAAGGGACTTGTTGGAATAATGGACTTCCCCAATTTGTACAAGGAAGTCCCCAGATCATAGTTTGTTAACAGCAGATTGATTTGTTTTGGAGGCATAGGTTAGGATATCTGATAGCATATCAATTTTCCAATAATTAGTCCAGTCCTCTACTTACTTAATAAAGAGGATGAAGAGATAAATGGACCTCTCAATCCAAGTCACAGTGAAAATGCATGTGTTCAGCCTCCAGAAGACAATTAAGACTAAATAAAGACTGTAAATCTTGCCAGATTTTTAAATAACTTTCATTTTTGGTAGATAACACATTTATATGCTTTAAATCTAAACGTAAAAAGTGGAAGATATTCCAAGAAAAGTTCTTCCACTCTGCCCCATAGTTACTCACTCCTCTAAAGCAATTGGAATCACCAGTTCCTTGCACAGTACCATGCAAAAAAAAAAAAAAAAAAAAATACATATCAGTTCAGTTGAGTTCAGTCGCTCATTCCTGTTNGTTGCCCCATGGGCATGGCTTAGTTTCATTGAGTTAGACAAGGCTGTGGTCCTAGTGTGATTAGATTGACTAGTTTTCTGTGAGTATGGTTTCAGTGTGTCTGCCCTCTGATGCCCTCTTGCAACACCATCATCTTACTAGGGTTTCTCTTCCCTTGGACATTGGGTAGCTCTTCACAGCTGCTCCAGCAGAGCACAGCTGCTGCTCTTACCTTGGACGAGGGGTATCTCCTCACCGCTGCCCTTCCTGACCTTCAACGTGGGATAGCTCCTCTACAAATATATATTTCCTCAATTTTTTACACAATGGTAGCATCTTTCATGCATACTTATTTTGATTCTTTTTTAACATATTTGAGAGATCATCCAAATTACATATTAAAAAAACTTATAATTCATCTCCATTGATTGTGTATTCCATAATTTATTTAACCATTCACTAATTGCTGACCATTGATTTGTTTCCAATAATTTGGTACCTCACATAAAACAATGAATAAACTTTTGTATAAATTATTTTTCTCCTGGGTAGGATTCTATAAAAAATTTTCTAGAAATAAATTTTTAATTCAAGGATATATATAACTGAAATTTTAGAGAAAGTCTTTCTGGTAATATTCCTTACAAGGAAGACTATTATTTTACAGGAGCTTCAACATAACTTCTATAGTTTATTATATGTTAAAAAATAATAAAAGCAACTGAATGAAAAGAAATTAGGATATGAAATTTGTCAGCATTTCTATACCTCCTGATCATAAATAGGAAGCTAATTTTGTGTGTGCAGTTTAATTCCATTTATTCTACCTTCATACAAATTAAAAAAGAAAAAAGTAGGGGAAGCGTTTGTAAGGAAAGGAGTATATTGAGACGATATCTTCTGGAGAAACTAAAAAGTATAAGGTAAGGTAAAACCAGAAGGATTGCTCTGTACTAAGGTTAATATGCCACTACAGATCAGTGGAGAACTAACTCTGGAAAGAATGAAGAGACAGGGCCAAAGCAACAACAATACCCAGTTGTGGACGTGATTGGTGATGGAAGTAAACACGGAGGCTGTAAAGTACAATATTGCATAGGAACCTGAAAAGTTATGTCCATGATTCAAAGCAAATTGGAAGTTGTCAAACAGGAGATGGCAAGAGTGAACATTGACATTTTAGGAATCAGCAAACTAAAATGGATTGGACTAGGTGAATTAACTCAGATGATCATTATATCTACTATTGTGGGCAAGAATCCCTTAGAAGAAACACAGTAGCTATCATAGCCAACAGAATAGTCTGAAATGTAGACTTAGATGCAATCTCAAAAATGACACAATCATCTCTGTTCATTTCCAAGTCAAATCATTCAATATAACAGTAATTCAAGTCTATGACCTAACCAGTAATGCTGAAGAAGCTGAAGTTTAAGAGATCTATGAAGACCCTCAAGACCTTCTAGAACTAAAACCCAAAAAGATGTCCTTTCCATTATAGGGGACTGGAATGCAAAAGTAAGAAATCAAGAAATACCTGGAGTAACAGGCAAATTTGGCCTTGGAGTACAGAATGAAGAACGGCAAAGCCTTAAAAGAGTTTTGCCAAGAGAACACACTAGTCATAGCAAACACCGTCTTCCAACAACACAAGAGAAAACTCTACACATGGACATCAATCACCAGATGGTCAATACTGAAATCGTATTGATAATATTCTTTGCAGCCAAAAATGGAGAAGTTCTATACAGTCAGCAAAAACAAGACTGGGAGCTGACTGTGGTTCAGATCATGAAGTTCTTATTGCCAAATTCAGACTTAAATTGCAAAAAGTACAGAAAACTACTAGGTGTTTCAGCATGAACTAAGTCAAATCCTTTACAATTATTCAGTGGATGTGACAAATAGATTCCAAGGGGTAGCTCTGATAGATGGCCTGAAGAACTATGGGTGGAGGTTCACGGTATTGTACAGGAGGTAGTGATCAAGACAATCCCCAAGAAAAAGAAATGCAAAAAGATAAAATGGTTGTCTGAGGAGGCCTTACAAATAGCTATAAAAAGAAGAAAAGTGAAAGGCAAAGGAGAAAAGAAAGATAAATCCGTTTGAGTACAAATTTCCAAAGAATAGCAATGAGATGTAAGAAAGCCTTCCTCAGTGATCAATGCAAAGAAATAGAGGAAAACAATAGAATGGAAAAGACTAGAGATTTCTTCAAGAAATTAGAGATGCTAAGGGAAATTTTCATGCAAAAAAGACAGAAATGATATGGATCTAACAGAAGTAGAAGATATTAAGAAGCGGTGGCAAGAATACATGAAGAACTGTACAAAAAAGATCTTCACAACCAAGATAATCACAATGGTATGATCATTCACCTAGAGCCAGACATCCTGGACTGTAAAATCAAGTGGGCCTTAGGAACCATCACTACAAACAAAGCTAGTGGAGGGATGGAATTCCAGTTGAGCTGTTTCAAATCCTAAAAGATGATGCTGTTAAAGTGCTGCACTCAATGTGCCAGCAAACTTAGAAAACTCAGCAGTGGCCACAGGACTGGGAAAGGTCAGTTCTCTTTCCAATCCCAAAGAAAGGCAATGCCAAAGAATGCTCAAAACTACTGCATAATTGCACTCATCTCACATGCTATCATAGAGAAGGCAATGGCACCCCATTCCAGCACTCTGCCTGGAAAATCCCATGGATGGAGGAGCCTGGTGGATTGCAGTCCATGGGGTCGCTAAGGGTTGGACACGACTGAGTGACTTCATTTTCACTTTTCACTTTCATGCATTGGAGAAGGAAATGTCAACCCACTCCTTTGTTCTTGCCTGGAGAATCCTGGGAACAGGGGAGCCTGGTGGGCTGCTGTCTATGGGGTCGCACAGAGTCGGACACGACTGAAGCAACTTAGCAGCAGCAGTAGCACATGCTATCAAAATAATGCTCAAAATTCTACAAGCCAGGCTTCAGCAGTATGTGAACTGTATGTGAACCAGTATGTTCAAACTGGATTTAGAAAAGGCAGAGGAACCAGAGATCAAATTGCTAATATCATCTGGATCATTGAAGAAGCAAGAGAGTTACAGGAAAACATCTACTTATGCCTTATTGACTACACCAAAACCTTTGACTGTGTGGATCACTACAAACTGTGGAAAATTCTTCAAGAAATGGGAATACCAGACCACCTGACCTGCTTCCTGAGATATCTGTATGCAGCTCATGAAGCAACAGTTAGAACTGGACATGGAAAAACAGACTGATTCCAAATAGGAAAAGGAGTACATCAAGCCTGTATATTGTCACCCTGCTTATTTAACTTATTTTCAGATTACACCATGAGAAATGCTGGACTGGGTGAAGCACAAACTGGAATCAAGATTGCCTGGAGAAATATCAATAACCTCAGATAGGGAGATGATACCACTCTTATGGCAGAAAGTGAAGAGGAACTAAAAAGCCTCTTGATGGAAGTGAAAGAGGAGACTGAAAAAAGTTGGCTTAAAATTCAACATTCAGAAAATTGAGATCATGGCATCTGGTCCCATCAATTCAAGGCAAATAGATTGGGAAACAGTGGAAACAGTTTTGACTATTTTGGGGGGCTCCAAAATCACTGCAGATGGTGACTGCAGCCATGAAATTAAAACATGCTTGCTCCTTGGAAGTAAAACAATGATCAACTTAGACAGCATATTAAAAAAAAAAGAGAGAGAGAGAGAGAGAGACATTATGTTATAATCAAAGGTTCTACTAGTCAAGGCTATGGTTTTTCCAGTAGTCATGCATGGGTTGTGACAGTTGGACTCTAAAGAAAGCTGAGCACCGAAGAACTGATGCTTTTGAACTGTGGTGTTGGAGAAGACTCTTGAGAGTCCCTTGGACTGCAAGGAGATCCAACCAGTCCATCCTAAAGGAAATCAGTCCTGAATAATCATTGGAAGGACTGATGCTGAAGCTGAAACTCCAATACTTTTGCCACCTGATGCAAAGAACTGACTCCTTGGCAAAGACCCTGATGCTGGGAAAGATTGAAGATGGGAGCAGAAAGGGATGATAGAGGATGAGATGGCTGGACAGCATCATTGACTCAATGGACATGAGTTTGATTAACTCCTGGAGTTAGTGATGGACAGGGAGGCCTGGCATGCTGCAGTCCATGGGGTTGCAAAGAGTCGGACACAACTGAGCGACTGAACTGAACTGACCTGATACTGGGAAAAAATGAAGACAGGAAGAAAAGGGGTCAACAGAAGATGAGATGGTTGGATGGCATCACCAACTCAATGGACATGAGTTTGAATAAACAAAGAGTTGTTTAAGGACAGTGAGGCCTGGTGTGCTGCAGTCCATGAGTTTGCAAAAGGTTGAACCTGACTGAGTGACTGAACTCAAGATGCATAGGAAAAATTACAAGAGACCAGGGATAAATCAACCGAAATGCTGAATAGGGCTTTTGGCTGTCTCATGGTATTAACAAATAAAAATTATTACTCACAGAGAATAGAAAAGGCATTGGTAAGACCTGAAATTTCTCAAACACACTAGAGAGTTATGCCTTAGGAAAGAGGTGATAGTAAAATTGGACTAAATCTTACTAAGATTAACCCAATTCCCTGTCAGTTGAGATTTTGATTGGATTATGATTATCTATTCTTACTCTAGCTGTTCACTAAGAACAATGTGAACAGTTTGATGTAGGTAGGTAGATAGAAACATAGATATATTTCTGTTTTATGCAAAACTTCTGTCATTCAGTTAAAAATTAATCAAGCTTCCAAAATCAGAAACAAAGAAAAAAACAGACCAATATGCACAGAATACATGAAATGAAGATAAGACATAGAATTCAGAAAAACTACAATGAACATGATCAAAAAGATAGAGAACAGGATGAACAACACAGCATAGAAATTCTAGAACTGATATATAAATGACCTTAAAATAAAAACTTAATAGATGGGTTTAACAACATAGTGAATGTGGACAAAATGACTATCAAACTTAAAGGTTTATCAGCGGGAAATATTAAGACCAATGCACAGAGAGAAAAAATGTTGAAAACAGTTTTTGATACATATGAGAGCTAGTAAAAGTGTCTATTGTATTATTAGGATACTAGTAAGGACAAAATAGAGGAGAAGCAATATTGAAAACATAATGATTGAGTTTTACTCCAAATTAAATAAAAGCGTTAAGCCATAGAAAGCCTATGAATTCTAAAAGAATGAATATACATAAAGCCACACTTAGTGATACTGTAATAAAACTATTAAAAACTAATGACATGAATAAGATATTTAAAATAACAAGAAGACATGTTTCCTTCAAAAGAACAATATAAAAGTCATAGTAAACTTCCTGATAGAAATGATGGAATTAAGAAAACAATTGAAAAATATATTTAAAAATGTTGAAAGAAAATAACTGGCAGTGTATAATTCTATACTTAATTTAAATATCCCTCAAGAATTAAGAGACAATAAAAATCTTCAGATAGAAAAAGGAAAACACTAAGACAATTTTCCTTGGCAGATCTTCAGTAACTCTTCAAGCAGAAGGAAATGACCTTGGATAGAAAAACAGATATAATGAGAGTAGTAAGGAGCAACAAGAATGGTAAATATCTATTATATTAATATATAAATGAACTTAGACTTTACTAAACAATAATAATGTTCTGTTGAGCTTAATTGTATTTAGAATTAAAATACATGACAAAAAATAAATAAATAATAAAATGCATGACAATAATAAACAAGAAGATGGAATAAATAAATGGAGTCAAATTATCTGAAGGTTTTAGCATTGTCTGGGAAGAGATATAAGTATATTTATAATATATTCTAACAAATTTAAGTAAATGTTATAATCTCTAGGTAACCACAGAGAGATTAAATATCCTAAAGTTTAAAATACCTGGGTAATTTTTAAAAGGTAAAAAAAGAAATAAAAAGGAACATTGAACATGTGAAAAAAGATAAATCCCAAATAGGCAATAGGTACATATAAGCTCAACTATATCAATAACTATTTTACTTATAAAAGATCTTAAATTGCAAGGAAAAGATTTAGACAGTCAAGCAGGATTAAAAACAAAGAAAAAAGGCAAAATTATATCCTCCTTACAATCAAGTAACTCAGAAAGTTTACAAATAGAATAGAAATTGATTCATCAAAAAAATCACTAAATGTAATCTGGTGCCACTAAGTTAGTATCTCTCGAATTTAGATTCTAAAGCAAAAATATTACTAGAAGTCAGAAGGGATACTTCATAACAATCCAAAGAAAGACTAAATAAGAAATGTTTCCACACATCTAATAACAATTCAGTCGCTCAGTACTGTCTGCCTCTGTGACCCACTGGACCACAACACACTAGGCCTCCCTGTCCATCACCAACTCTAGGAGTTACCCAAACTCATGTCCATTGACATGAGTTGGGGATGCCATACAACCATCTCATCCTCTGTCGTCCTCTTCTCCTCCCATATTCAGTCTTTCCCAGCATCAGGGTCTTTGCCAAGGAGTCAGTTCTTCGCATCAAGTGGCAAAAGTATTGGAGTTCCAGCTTCAGCATCAGTCCTTCCAATGAATATTCAGAACTGATTTCCTTTAGGCTGGACTGTGTGGATCTCCTTGCAGTCCAAGGGACTCTCAAGAGTCTTCTCCAGCACCACAGTCCAAGAGCATCAGTTCTTCAGCGTTCAGCTTTCTTTATAGTCCAACTGTCACACCCATGCGTGACCACTGGAAAAACCATAGCTTTGACTAGACAGACCTTTGCTGGCAAAGTAATGTCTCTAATGCTAAGTTGGTCATTGTTTTTCTTACAAGGAGCAAGCATGTTTTAATTTCATGGCTGCACTCACCATCTGCATTGATTTTGGAGCCCCAAATATAAAGTCTGTCACTGTTTTCACTGTTTCCCCACCTATGTGCCATGAAGTGATGGGACCAGATACCATGATCTTATTTTTCTGAATCTTGAGCTTTAAGCCAACTTTTTCACTCTCCTCTTTCACTTTCATCAAGAGGCTCTTATGTTCCTTTTCACTTGAGGTTACTGATATTTCTCCAGGCAATCTTGATTCCAGTTTGTGTTTCCCCCAGTCAATCCAGCATTTCTCATGATGTTCTCTGCATATCATTTAAATAAACAGGGTAACAAAACACAGCCTTGACATACTCCTTTTCCTATTTGGAACAAGTCTGTTGTTCCATGTCCAGTTCTAACTGTTGCTTCCTGAGCTGCATACAGATATCTCAGGAAGTAGGTCAGGTGTCCTGGTATTCCCATCTCTTGAAGAATTTTCCAGTTTGTAGTGATCCACACAGTCAAAGGCTTTGGTATATTCCATAAAGTAGAAGTAGATGTTTTTTCCAGAACACTTGCTTTTTTGATAATCCAACAGATGTTGACAATTTGATCTCTGGTTACTCTGCCTTTTCTAAATCCAGTCTGAACATCTGGAACATTTGTATCTAATAACATAGACACAGAATGTCTAAGTAATTTTCTAATATATAGTGAGAAATTTTAAAAGCCCAAATAGTGAGAAATTTTAGCATGCTCCCTTGAACACTTATAATATTAAAGAAAGAAATTAAAGAAAACTAAACAGTAAGATCTATCATAGTCATGGATTGGAATAGAAAATATTTAAAATAAAAGGTCAATTTACTCAAATTAATCAGTGCATTCATTGAAATTCTAATTAAAATACTGGCTGCTGCTGCTAAGTCATTTCAGTCATGTCCGACTCTGTGCGATCCCATGGATGGCAGCTCACCAGTCTCCACCGTCCCTGGGATTCTCCAGGCAAGAACACTGGAGTGGGTTGCCATTTCCTTCTCCAATGCATGAAAGTGAAAAGTCAAAGTGAAGTCACTGAGTCGTGTCCAACTCTCAGTGACCCCATGGACTGCAGCCCACCAGGCTCCTCCATCCATGGGATTTTCCAGGCAAGAGTACTGGAGTGGGGTGCCATTGCCTTCTCCAAAATACTGGCAGGTTTTGATTTTTTAAATATATATCTGTATGTTAGTAGTGGAGGAGTGGGCTTATAAATACACTAATTTAAAAGTTACTTGGAAATTCAAAGGGCCAAAGAGAGCAAAGATAAGCTTAAAGAAGAACAAAACTGGAGATGAATTTGAAGAACAAACATGCCTATCAGATATAAATATGCGTTCTAAAAGGACGGTAAATAAAATATGGTAAGAACAGACAAATGGGCTGATGGCACAAAAGAAAATCCAAAAATAGAGACCTGATACCTAAAGCTATTTATTTTCTTTTTTTTGGTGTGTGTGTGTGATTGTTTTTTTAATGTCATAGTGTTATGTTTAGATAGAATAATAGTTAAGATAGAAGAATATTTCAGTAAATAGTACTGCATCAATCAGTACTATTCACAAAACTACATCACAGTTCATGTGATTTCTGCACATAAAATCAAATGAGTCAACCTATACTCCCTACTGCATAAAAACTCAATCCCATATGGACTGTGAAGCCAAAAGTTAAAGAGAAAACAAGGAAAAAATTTACAATAAATGTGACAATTTCTTCTTGACCTTGAGGTAGGCAAGCACATAAAAGCACTAAACACACTGAACAAAAAAATAATGTTAAATTTAACTACATTTAAATCAAGAAATTCTTTTTTCAAAAGGTAGTTTAAAAATCCACAAAGTATAAGAAGATATTTACAATATGTGTTCGACAAAGTACTGGTAGATATCCACCCTCCTTGCCACTCCCACTCCTTTAAATCATATGAAAAATGCAGACATACCACAGACTGTGGGCAAAAGTCTTGAACTTCACAAAAGAAGATATTTATATAGCCGAGAAAAATGTGAAAGGATATTCAACACCATCCTTAAAAGTTCTCACACATTCACACAAATTTTGAACAGTCTCAACAACAGTAATCATAAAAGATATGTAAATTATCATAGCAATGAGATATATAAACACTCAATAGATGGCTAAAAAAGACAGACTTATCAAGTCTTGAATGAATATGGAGCAACTGAACTCTCATCTATTGTAACTAGGAATATAAATCACTACAACCACTTTGGAAAACTGTTTGGAAGTGTTCCCTATGACTCAAAATTTGTCTCCTGAGTATAGACGTCACAAAAAGATTTCATCAAAAAATATGTACAAGAATGTTCACAAATAATATATATTAAGTATATATAATTTGTATACACATATGTATATATTTAACTATGTGTATATATTATACAAATGAATTATATAATTAACCATTATATATTGATTACTATATCACATAATCACATATAATGTTATATCATAATTTAAAAAGTAAGATGAATAAATAAGTTGTGTAGTTATGAGAATGTACAACTAAGCAACAACTTGGATGTTTCTCACAATCACAGAATTAATGAAGTCAAAGGTAAAAGAATATATACATTCCATCTATTTAAAATTTTAAAGAAACAGCATTAATAATTGGTATTTGAAGTCAGAATAATTGTTATATTTGGGGATGAGAATAGTATTAATAACCATGTATTTGTTGTAGGGAAGATGTATAATGAGGGTGGTGGGTAACATGTGTATGTCCATTTTTGAAAACTCAGAGATCTACACGTTATACATAGAAGTTCACATACATAAATTTTGAACAGTCTATACATAACAAGTACTCCAGAATTGTTAGGAATTACTACTCAAGATGAATATATAAACTACAAATTCCCTTCTCTCACACTTGTGAAAATCAACAGTAAGAACCCGAGCCAGAGATGACTGAAGAAAGATATACAAGGAAGTAAGCACATGCTCCACAGAAAACGATGGGAAATGAATAATGGACTAGAAATAGTGAGTGTATCTAGGCAGCACATTTAAATATTTGTTCATCTCTTTTCAGGAACCACAAATCCTCACTAAAAAGAAAGAAAGATTGAACAGAAATTATTAATGTATTACAGCTGCAAGTTTTTATCCTTTTTTCTTTATGCTAAAGAGGTTTCTGGCCTTTGCACTCTTAGTTTGTTGCCCTCCTTCCAGAGAGGATTCTGCTCTTGCCAGATGGTTCTCTGAGTTTTGTAATGCAAAATCAATACAAGGAGAAGGCAACAGAATTTAGGGAATGGCAGATTAAGGAGGGGGAGAAATAGAATAGAATAGTGGTGGCAGATGTGTACTCTAATAAAGAGCTACAGCTTGGAAAGAATGATTTTTCTTCTTGGAAAAATTATCATTAAAAGAGAAACAGAGAGAAAAAATGAAGAAAGATTGTGCTGGGGGAAAAAATTACTCTGATGCCTGGTTCAATATAAATTCTCTGAGTCTAAAGTTAAATATCCAGTGACGTCTGACTTCAGAAGAATTCAGTTATTCATTAAGTGCTGAATAAGTGTCATAAAGTCACAAAAGTAGCAGA
Source organism: Neotragus moschatus (assembly GCA_006410615.1). Lineage (NCBI taxonomy): Eukaryota > Metazoa > Chordata > Mammalia > Artiodactyla > Bovidae > Neotragus > Neotragus moschatus. Next base: position 1,634,895 of record SJYA01000601.1, on the reverse strand, counting down.
TACAATCAAACAGTAACCTTTAAATAGAGAGAGTACTATAGACCTCTAATTAATTAATATATTTTTTCTAATAGAGACCCAAATTGTAGACAGTTGCAAAAGCAGCATCTCTGATAAGATTCCCATCAGTTGGAAAAATAATTTGATCTTGGGGCTAAAGGATGATTAATGGGTTATTGGACAAATAAAATTTTCTTGGACCTCTTCCCCTCAATATGTTAAAAAGGAAAGAGAGATAGGAGAAGAGATCTCTTTGCCTGCCTTGCCACAGGTGGTGTACTAAATTATCTCTGGCTCGTTCTGGATCCATATAAGACTGCTAGTGTAGTGCTTTTACCCTGATTCCCTTTACTATTAAGTTGCAGACTTTGTGTTCCATCACTAGAAATAAAGTGAAAATGAAGTCGCTCAGTCGTGTCCAGCTCTTTGGGACCCCATGGACTGTAGCCTACCAGGCTCCTCCCTCCCTGGGATTCTCCAGGCAAGAGTACTGGAGTAGATTGCCATTTTCCTTCTCCAGGGGATCTTCCTAACCCAGGGATCAAACCTGGGTTTCCTGCATTCCAGGCGGACGCTTTAACCTCTGAGCCATGGCAAGTAGCTATTGACACTGCCCCATATTGCTTGCTCCTCCATTCACCTCTATATTCCTTTTTGTGGAGCCATAGAAGAATATGGAGCAATAAGGTAAGGTGGAGATTACCTCTGTCTTTTTCAAGACACACACTATTGTGCTGTTTCTAAGTACTGTTGATTTTCTGTACACAGTCTTAGACCAGAGTTGTGCAGTTTTCATATTCGAAAGTACCCCCAAATTTCAGAGAATAGATGAGATATAGCTGTTTTTATTTTCTTTGGCTCCATGATAAACTAGGAAAATGAAAAAGACAATGTGCCAAAAATCTAGGTCTCCAGAATGCTCTATCAGAACACTGCAACATATTCCACTCCTCTAGAATGAGATTAAGGGTTTTGCAGGTCAATATAGAGTTGAGGAATAGAAAATAATTAATCTCCACTATTTGCAGACACCCCCAATATTTAAGAATTATTCTCTTGGAAAATTTCCCTTTAACCTGAGAGAGGATAAAGCAATCTTTGCTTTTCCCAGAAAATGAGAGTTTCTATTAACAGCATCAAACTCCTAAGAAATGGAAAATAAAACAAAACAAAAACTTTCTATCTCAGATCTCTATTTATATTGGCTTGCTGAGAAGTGGCTATTGTGGGTAAGGATGTAGTGTGCAGATGGATGTTTTGGTAAGATCAGTTTTAGACTGACCTCCAGTAAACCCTTCAGGGCGGTGTGTGCTAATTATCTACAGTCAGGTTTGACTCTTTTTTTACCCTATGAACTCTCTCCATGGGATTCTCCAGACAAGAATACTAGGGTGGGTTGTTGTGCCCATCCCCAGGTGATCTTCCTGACCCAGGTATTAAATCCATGTCTCTTATGTCTCCTGAATTGGTAGGTGGGTTCTTTTCCATTAGCATCATCTGGCAAGCCTTCAGAACAGTAGTTTGCTTTAACTCATGGCAACTTCTTGAACTCAGAATTCAGAGTAGTTGATCATCTGTTCTAGTAATATTTAGAGTTCTGGATACAATTGGATAAGAAGAATTCCATTCAAAATTCTGTATAAAAGGAAAGAACTTCTACAGAATGATGTTTCTCATCCTAGAGTAATTTTTGCCCTCAGTGGACATTTGGTAATCACTTGAGATGTCTTTGATTGCCACAACTCCAGGGGTACTACTGGCATCTAGTGGGTAGTGGCCAGGGCTGTTGCCAATCATCCTGTAAAACACAAGACAGCCCCCACAAAAGTTATTCAGCTAAATGTTATCATTGTTGAGGTTGGGAAACTCTGGACTGGAACACATCTCTGTGTTCATCTCTAAAGTAAATCTAAAGGTAATAACAGATAGATTATAGTGACCTAGTAGTCATAAATTTCATGTTTATTGGTAAAGATGGTTCCTAAAACACAGTTCACATTTTTTTATGGTGCTATAAAGCCAACATGTTTCTTATTTCAAAATTTCTATATGGTTGATTTCCCTTACTTCCAACATCATCATTTATATATTCACATGTACCTATATTTTAGATGAATAAAAATTAACTACTAAAAACCCACTGATGCTTCTTGAATGAGATTGGTTTCCCCAGTTTTGATAGGTCATCAGAATGTGATGATAATCTCAACCAAAAATGTGTAAAACCAGATAAGAAAAGAATCCAATAACTGTATCCTTTTCACACTTTTCGGAGGTGCCATCAAATCAACTCAGTTTATTGTTTCACCAGAAACAAGTAACTACAAAGATATGTAACTATCAGGCCAGGTGTTGAAGCAACATAGAGGTCAAACAAGCAAATTGACATAACACTTTAAAATATGCTATTTTGTCAGGGTGAATGACAGCTCTGTTATGTGCATAAAATCACAGATTTATCTGAATGCTAAGTTACTTGTCAAGGAGTCATTTTACTGGTTTTTTTTTTTTCCTTGTGTCATGTAAGATTCCTGGAAGCAACTAAAAAAACAGCCATAATCCATTTGATTTTCTGCCTTCCCATGAGAAAAGCTTTTGACAGATGATAAATAGCAACTGCTGACAATCATCAATGCGAAGCTATCATGCTTTTACATTAAATACAAAAACAGAGTTGTAAAGTCACAAGGGATAGGACTTTTGACACATAAGAGACAAATATATAATCCTCAGAACTAAATCACTGTTGGGATCTAAGCAAGTGCAACAAAGCACAGCTGCTTTTAGAATCTCACAAAGTCAAACTAAAGCTAACTTTGATATCTGGAACCTAATGCATGTTCCAATCCAATGTGCCTTGCTCTTATCCAAAAGCTTGAGTTAAACTTGCAAACATCAGTAAATGTATGTGCACAAAGGAAATAGCCATTTTTTCATACTGTCTCTTCTAATTAAGGCCAAAAAGGAGACTAGAAAACAAATAAAAATATCATAATACCTAGTTAATTAGAATAGAAGGGCAATTCTGCAGCACTTGAGTATCAGGTATCTGTATCTCATTAATTCTGAATGAGAGTTAACCATGTATGAACCTTCAAAGGAAAACAGTAAATTGTCCAGATCACGTGTCAATACAAGGAAGTCATCTGCAAAGGTTATTTCCTTTATAGGCTACACAGCTCCCTCTTTTGCTGTTGACAAGGAATCAGAGTGGTTCACAGATCATTCTTTCACTTATTATTAACTCATGGCTATTTAGTGACATTCACTTCAAGTTATCTAACCAATTTAGCAACGTGAGGTACCCATGGGACCCAATTTTCACTTCAAATTATATATATTTTTGCACTTTGGTTTAAATGAGTGATTTTAATAGGGAAATCTTACCTAACAGATGGGAGAATAGCAGTTATTTCAAATTTCATGCTATTCTGAATGATCCAGATAACAAATTTAAAAGGTTTTACAGCACACTGTTTATTTACCTAATTAGTAATACACTGGCCTTTTGGCTTTTATCGAAGCTTGTTTTTATTCTATTTGATTTAATTTCCCCAGTAGAGAAAAAAGCTTAAGTAGACAGGGTTAGGAAGATCATTTCTTATTCCCTTATCTCTTTCCCTCCCTCCTACTTGTGTGCACGCGCACACACACACACACACACACACAGACTTGTAGCTTTACATGAGTTACAAGGATTTAGCAGAGTATCACTGAAAATCGTTGAATAGGGACTCCATTATCAGAGTTTCCATGTTTATCAGCATTTTCTATCCCTGTGATATTTTTCCACATGCATTCTATGTGTCTATATTTCTAACTGCATATTTTTCAGTAATCTGAAAACAGTTATCAAAATCAACCACATATAAAGGGTAATTTATATCAAGAGTACACTTAAGCAGAAAGATCACCTACATGAAAGTTGGCAGGAGTGATGATAGTGATAGAGATTCCATTAAGCACCTTATGTATATGATTTTATTAATCCTTTCAACAATGCATTTTAGGAGGTACTATTTTCTCAAATTTATAGAAGTTGAGTAACTTTTGAAGGTTACATATCTAGGAATCAGCAGAGGTAAAACTTGAATTCTATTTTGCTTGACTTTTGGTCATTGATACTATTCAATGCCTCTCATAGAAATGGTAAATTAAATCATTATTACCTATTTTTCTTATTTTCAAAGAAGTTCTGCAGTGCTTTTATTAAAAAGAACAGGAAATATAAATGTTTGAATTTAAAGAGATTCATTTAACACAAAGATAAATGCTTAAGCAGAATTTTTAATTATTTATTTTATCTTTTTAGTAATATTTATTATTATTATTAGTCTTTATGAAGATATACATGATAAAGAAAGTTTTAGTTTTTCACACTAACCAATCATAAGTTTTAAAGAGTGTTCCTTCAATCCTGAAATCTGAAATGACTAGGGCAATTCACTGAATTTAAGTAGGTTTACTAAGAAGTGATATTAAGGCATGAAGAAATATAAACCTCCACAGTTATTTAACAAGAATGAAAATGCCTGGGATTAATATTACTTTGAAGGAGACCATAAGATCCTAAAAAACTGAAAGCTACTGAAAGCTTAGATAAAACTTATTTACAAGAGTAAATAGGTACTTGTGCTCACATGTAAATAGAAAAACACACTGATGTTTGTATTAAACTGCTATCTTTTAAGCAAAATGAAGCATATAGTTTGGATAAGTGTCAACTAGAAGTAATATCCAAGATTGATTATGATTAATTCCAATTAAAGGTGACTAGATGCTATAACTAATAAAGTTACATACATTATCAGAGAATAAATAGAGCAGATAAGTGAATCCATCCTGAATACATTTTAGGAGGATTTATCTACCAAGAGCATCATACAATACATGAATTACCTTGTCTTTCTCTTGTAGATCAAAGCAGGATACTCTTGTGTGGAAGACATCAGCATTGTCAAAATTATTAGTCTTTCATCTTCATGTGACTTTAACTGATTATACTTGAGAAAAACCATCATGGTGAAGACAGGTTTTTCAAAGCACTGTCTGTCATAATCTCTTTGTCAGCCTGATCTTTGTAAACCAAATACTATCTAAGGCAGGAATACTATGGTACCTGGACGATCATCTTAGTGACAGAGGTATGGATACCTCTAAAACATGTTAGCTGCCAGAGGTATATAGTGTCGTAGTCCACAACAAAACACAATTGACTAGATGGCTTAAATAACAAAAATTTATTTCTCATCCTTTCACAGGCTGGGAACTCTAAGATCAAGGAGCAGGCAGTTTCAATGTACGGTGAAAATCTGTTTCCTACTTCATAGACAGCTATATTTTTGCTGTGTCTTTATATGGTGGAAAGGGCAAAGAGTCTATGCTGTCTTGGGTTGAAGGGAAGACTTGATTTTCCCATAGATGAGGCATGTTAATATTATGTTAAAGGCTTTTGCATTTTAATTTTAGCTAATATAATTATGTATACAATTACTAGAAACAAATCAAATTATGGCAAGGAAACATTTCATCCAAAGATGGGCTCAAAAGAACAGAAATGGTAGGGACCTAAAAGAAACAGAAGGTATTAAGAAGAGGTAGCAAGAATACATAGGTGAACTCTACAAAAAAGATCTTCATGACCCAGATAATCATGATGGTGTGATTACTCACCTAGAGCCAGACATAAGTGGGCCTTAGGAAGCATCACTATGAAAAAAGCTAGTGGAGGCGATGGAATTCCAGTTGAGCTATTGCACATCCTACGAGATGATAATGTGAAAGTGCTGCACTCAATATGCCAACAAATTTTGAAAACTCAGCAGTGGCCACAGGACTGGAAAAGGTCAGTTTTCATTCCAATCTCAAAGAAAGGCAATGCTGAAGAATGCTCAAACTACCGCACAATTGCACTCATCTCACACGCTAGTAAAGTAATGCTTTAAATTCTCCAAGCCAGGCTTTCGCAATATGTGAACTGTGAACTTCCTGATGTTCAAGCTGGTTTTAGAAAAGGCATAAGAATCAGAGATCAAATTGCCAACATCCACTGAATCATTGAAAAAGCAAGAGAGTTTCAGAANCCGCACAATTGCACTCATCTCACACGCTAGTAAAGTAATGCTTTAAATTCTCCAAGCCAGGCTTTCGCAATATGTGAACTGTGAACTTCCTGATGTTCAAGCTGGTTTTAGAAAAGGCATAAGAATCAGAGATCAAATTGCCAACATCCACTGAATCATTGAAAAAGCAAGAGAGTTTCAGAAAAACATCTATTTCTGCTTTATTGACTATGCCAAANGACTGCAAGGAGATCCAACCAGTCCATCCTAAAGGAGATCAGTCCTGGGTGTTCATTGGAAGGACTGATGCTGAAGCTGAAACTCCAATACTTTAGCCACCTCATGCGAAGGGTTGACTCATTGGAAAAGACCCTGATGCTGGGAGGGATTGGGGGCAGGAGGAGAAGGGGATGACCAAGGATGAGAAGGCTGGATGGCATCACCAACTCGATGGATATGAGTTTGGGTAAACTCAGGGAGTTGGTGATGGATAGAGAAGCTTGCCATGCTGCGATTCATGGGGTCGCAAAAAGTCAGACATGACTGAGCGACTGAACTGATTGATTTCAGTACACATAATATCCTCCAGGTCCATCCGTAAAAGTCAACCTTTTTAAGGCTGAATAATATATCACATCTTCTTTAATCTATCAGTGGATACTTGGTTACTTCCGTATCTTGACTATTGTAAACAAGTCAAGAATACATCTCTGAACAATAGGCTATGTATATATTTTTGAACTAGTATTTTTATTTTCCTTGTATGTATACCTAGGGTGGAAATGCTGTGTCATATAACACAGTTCTCTTTTTAATTTTTAAGGAAACTCCATACTGTTTCCCATCACATTCCCAGAAACAATGTACTATGGTTCCCTTTTCTCCATAGTCCCAATGACACTTGTTATTTCTTATCTTTTTGGTGATAGCCATTCTGACAGGTATGAAGGGATATCTCAGTGTTATGATTTGCCATTTTCCTGATGATTAGTGATGTAAAGGATCTTTTCATGTGCCTGTTTGGCACTATATGTCTTCTTTGGAAAAATGCCTATCCAAGTCTACTTTCCCCTTTTTAATCAGGTTGTTTGAGGGTTATTGTTTGTTTGTTTGTTTGTTTTTGACGTTGAGTTACAGGCATTCTTTGTATATTTTAGATATTAGTGCCTTATCAGACATATAATTTCTGAATATCTTCTCCCATACAGCAGATTGCATTTTTGTTTTGTTCCTTTGCTGTGCAAAAGCTTTTAAGTTTTGATTCGTTTTATGCACCAGCAATTTATTAGACTATTTTACAGTTTGGGTAGATAGATCATTTAACTTATAATTGAGAGGTTTGTTAAATGCAGCCATCTTCAGATAAATCTGGCTAAGTACCTATATAGCCTTAACTGAACTAGGTAATTCTAATGGCTGTTAGCAGTATCTGCTTTTTATGGCTTCCTGGGCAAAAAGACAAAGAAGGACATTGAAATTGCAAATGGCAAAGCATTTTCAAAAAAAAAAAGAGAAAGCATTTTCTCATATTCATGAAATAACATCTTTTGACATAAATGATTCAGTTAGGCAATGGTAGAGGTTAAGAGGGTGTCTGGAGAAAAGAGAAATATAATGTAAGCTCAATGTTTCATTATGTTTTGCAGTAATGTAACTGAATTTCCACATGAATATCAGATTTGTGCGGAGGGCAACTTAAATCTTAGCCTCAACAAAAAGAATAATTATATAAGTATAAATTACCAGAAATTATATTTCATAATAAAATATAAATGTTTAACTTAAAGAATATTCATTTATTTATTTAATTCATTAAATAAATATTTATTTGGTATTGAAGTGTAAAGGATCAGTCCTGAACCATGAGGGCAACAGATGAGAGAAAAAGCTGACTCTATCCGTTGATATTTAAAAAGAAACCTAGATTTATCTTCATATAAAGCCAAAGATCCTCTCTTATGCTCAGCATTATTTCTAGTGTCACTATAGTAGCCCAAAAAGAAAGAACTGATCTTTCCTGTTTCTACGAATATACCCTTTAATATATAGATTGCTTTTTATAGAAGTTTTTACCCTTCTGACTTACTTTTGAAACTTGTTTTAATCTAAATATTGCATGACTTGGGTCCCATCCCGTGAGATTTACCCTGATCCCATTCACCCCATAGGAACAAACTTGAAGAATGGCACCACTCTCCAGTTCACTGTAGACTACATTATAGACTCAGTGAAAGCAAGCAACACTGTGCCTCTTTCATCACTGTATGTCAGAGCCTAGAATACTTAGGTGCTAAATAAATATTTGTTAAAGAAATAAATAATAATAATAAATAACCTCTTCAGGTCAGTCACTCAGTTGTGTCTGACTCTTTGCAACCTCATGGACTGCAGCATGCCAGCCTTCCCTGTCCATCACCAACTCCCAGAGTTTACTCAAACTCATGTCCATTGATTTGGTAATGCCATCCAGCCATCTCATCCTCTGTCGTCCCCTTCTCCTCCCACCTTCAATCTTTCCCAGCATCAGGGTCTTTGCCAAGGAATCAGTTCTTCGCATCAGATGGCAAAATTATTCAAGTTTCAGCTTCAGTATCAGTCCTTCCAATGAATATTCAGGTGATCTCCTTTAGGACGGACCAGTTGGATCTCCTTGCAATCCAAGGAAATCTCAAGAGTCTTCTCCAACACCCCAATTCAAAAGCATCAATTATTTGGCACTCAGCTTTCTTTATAGTCCAACTCACATCCACACACAACTACTGGAAAAACCATAGCCTTGAGGAGATGGACCTTTGCTGGCAAAGTAATGTCTTTGCTTTTTAATATGCTGTCTAGGTTGGTCATACGGAGAAGGCAATGGCAACCCACTCCAGTATTCTTGCCTGGAAAATCCCATGGGCAGAGGAGCCTCATAGGCTGCAGTCTATGGTGTCGCTATGAGTCAGACATGGCTGAGCGACTAAACTGAACTGAACTGAACTCTACATATAAGTTATATAAACAGGGTGACAATATATAGCCTTGATGTACTCTTTTCCTATTTGGAACCAGTCTGTTGTTCTATGTCCAGTTCTAACTGTTGCTTCCTGACCTGCATATGGATTTCTCAAATGGCAGGTCAGGTGGTCTGGTATTCCCGTCTCTTCAAGAATTTTCCACAGTTTGTTGTGATTCACACAGTCAAAGGCTTTGGTATAGTCAGTAAAGCAGAAGTAGATGTTTTTCTGGAACTTTCTTGCTTTTTTGATGATCCAGTAGATGTTGGCAAGTTGATCTCTGGTTCTGCTGCCTTTTCTAAATTCAGCTTGAACATCTGGAATTTAATGATTCATATACTATTGAAATCTGGCTTGGAGAATTATGATCATTACTTTCCCAGCATATGAGATGAATGCAATTGTGCAGTAGTTTGAATATTGCCTTTCTTTGGGATTGGAATGAAAACTGACCTTTTCCAGTCCTGTGGCCACTGATGAGTTTTCCACATTTTCTGGCATATTGAGTGCAGCACTGTAACAGCATCATGTTTTAGGATTTGAAATAGCTCAACTGGGATTTCATCACCTCCACTAGCTTTGTTCATAGTAATGCTTCCTAAGGCCCACTTGACTTCATATTCTAGGATGTTTGGCTCTAGGTGAATGATCACATCATTGTGATTATCTGAATTAATAAACTGAGGAAACTGTAATTGAAAAAGACACATGTACCTCAATGTTCATCACAGCTCTGTTTACAATAGTCAGGATATCGAAGTAAGCTTGACGTCCATCAACAGATAAATGGATAAAGAAGATCTGGTACATATGTGCAATGGTATATTCCCCAGCTTAAAAAAAAAGAATCAATTTGAGACAGTTCTAGTGAGGTTGATGGACCTAATGCCTGTTATACAGAATAAAGTAAATCAGAAAGAGAAAAACAAATATAACATATTAACACATATTTTAACATACATGGAATCTAGAAAAAATGGTATTGATGAACCTATTTGCGGGAAAGGAATGGAGACACAGATATAGAGAAAGGACTTATGGACACAGTGGAGGAAGGAAAGAGTGGGATGAACAGAGAAAGTAGCATGGACATATATACAATGCCACGTGTAAAATAGATAGCTGAGAAGTTGCTCTGTAACACAGGGAGCCCGGCTTGGCACTCTGTGATGACCTAGATGCATGGTATGAGGGGGGGAGGCTCAAGAGGGAATTGATGTATGTACAGTTATGACTGATCTGCACTGTTGTATGGCAGAAATCAACACAACCTTGTAATTTTCTTCCAATTAAATTTTTTAAAATAAAATAAAATCCATGATTTGACAAGGACACATGAACACCAAGGTAAAATAGTTCATCCAGCTCTACAGATTGCTATCCTGCTCATCCCCTTCCGATCCTGCCTTTCTCTTTTCCTAAATCACTTGTTTGTAGCTGTTTAGAACACTTCTCATGGTTTAACTTATGTAACTATTGTTTATGAGTTCTTTTTTACTGATTATGATTCCTTGAGGGCAAAGAATGTAGCCTCTTTCCTCTATTTATACAGCTGGTAATGTACATAGAAGAATGCCTCTCACAGGCTAATGCTTGATAAATATTAGAAGGAAGTATTATGTATGTTTATGTATATTACAGTTGACTAAATTGAGACTATGTTTATAAGGAACAAAAGTTGCCCAGACACAGTACTAGGCATTTTCTACATATTATTTTACTAAACATCAAAACAGCTTCCTTAAGTAGGTCTCATTGAATTCACTTCAATTTTGGTGATTCAGATTCAGGAAGATAATGCAATCTGACTCTACTTTGAGCATTAGTAATGGTATTCACATATAAGTCTTCCCTACTCCAATGTCAGTGCCCGCTATATCATATTACATTTCTTGGTATTTACCCTTCAAATGTATAAGGCATAATTACATCACAACTTTAGTTCTTTTAATGATATAGACTATATCTTAGTTATTCAGTTTATTGTTAGCAATATTATGGTGTTAGGTTTTTTGGCAAAGTTTTACCAATGGAAGAGTAAATTTTATAATTCATTCCATTTTAATATCTTTATTAATAGTATAATAATTCAGCCACCTTCTTTAGCTAGCTTCTCCATTTGTCTAATTGACTCTCACTATGAGAAAGTGTTTCCTACTTTGCATTTCCTCTTTTTCTATTTCAGGTCATCTGCAATCCAGCCTTTCCTTACAATTCCTATTAAACTGCTTGCAGTTCTCTTATTAGTCATCTCTCTTAAGGCCACATTTGCTAAGATGGATAATCATTCTTCATCAATAATGCTCTAGTCTCTTTAATCTTAAGTTTATCTGGTTGCCCTCCAATCTACCTCTTTAATTTTAATGATATTCTTTCAACAGAGTAATATAGTGATCTGAAGTGTACATAGTATACTACTTCAAACATGCCTTCACTTTCACTATGATCTACCAAAATAACTTGGATTGATTTAGAATCCCTGTTCTGATGATTCGTCTCCTCCTTTTTCCTTTAAGTTTCTAAACAAGGACTTCTCACTCTACTTTTTCAAGGTATTGAATAGTGAGTATTTTAAAGAATTAGTACACTTGCATAATCATTTCCCCTGTCATTTCTAAAGCCAGAATTAATATTGTACTCTGGTTTTGAATCTCAAGTTTATTGTTTTCTATCCCTATACTCATTACTGTTATATGGGATGATAACAGTCACTGAAATACCATAAACTGATTATATATAACAATATTATATTTGCTATGTTCCTCAGCATTTCCTAAATTTTAGCTAAAAATCTTTATTATAAACATATTGAGATGCTCTAGAAGAATTCCTTACCTAAGATCACTTCTATATTACTAAAAAGATTCTTGCATAAACTCTTGAGTACTCAACTAATTTCAGTGTCTATTATATGCATTTTGATCTTTTTTATTTATTTATAAGCTTGATATACATCTTTAAAACATGGAGAAATTTCTTCAAATTTAATCTTTTGTCCTGTATTATACTTCTGCTTTCAACTTTATTATAGTGTCCATTTCTCATTCATGAATCTTGTCTCTCTGAACCAACACTGTCCTATATAGCCACATGAAGCTATTAAATTTAAATTTATTAAAAGCAATATAATTCTTCAGTTACACTAGTCCCCTTTCAAGTACTCCATTGTCATATATGCTTACTGTTTGTTGTATTGGACAGCACAGATTATAGACCATTTGTATCATCACAGAAAGCTATATTAGACAACACTGCCCTAAATATATAGACCCCAACAATAACTATGGCTCTCTGAATGTTCTCTCTCTTTCTCAGTACACTGCTCTTGCACATTAATCAATAAATGTTTATCCTGTTTATTTGTTTTAGAAAAAATGACATTTAGAGTTAGCAGGGTTGGATTATTTTAGATATCACCCTGTCTAATCCTACCACTTTATAGATGACACTATTCAGCTCAGAGAGTTTAACTTATTTCTTCAAAGTAAACCCTAGCTAAGAACATTGGTCTCCAAATACAAATTCACAGTGTTCTTTCTACTAATTCACTCTGAATTCTTTATGAACTCGTGAATTATATGAACCTCATGCTGATATAAAAAAATCACAGGGATACTCACAGGGAAAAGTGTGGCAGTATATTTGAGAAGTAGAGTTAAAATAAAATCACAAATATCACTAAATAAATATATAATGGCTGCATATCTCAAGCAATATTAGAATTTTCAAGTATTTGAACATGTCCATTATTGTTTTGTTTACTGATGTATATAAGCAGATAGAGATGAAGGAGAGGATCACGTGGATTTGTTCATTCAGCAGACATTTGCTGAGCATCTCCTGTGTGTTTGGCATTGAATATATAATTATTAGCAAAGTAGCTAGGCCAGAATGAGTAGAAATATTGCTATTAAATACTGCAAAGTAGCAGTTACTATATCTGGTGTGAAAACACCAGATTTAAAAGTAGCAGATTACAAAGAAGTTTGTAAATTCTGCAATAGACACCAATCTAGAAATACATAAAAGGAATGCCAAACTTCCCCGTGCACAGTTTCAGAAAAATCTTTATTGGAGGAACACTGTATTCACACACTCCTTCAACCAACAGTGAGTTAACACAGACTAAGTGCATTATTATTGTGATAGGACACAGAAATGATCAAACCAGGATCCTATCCCAGGGAATCTTTAATCCAGCCTAAGAACCTATACAGAGGACACAGCCAGTGTCAGTAAGAGGAAGACTCTTAAGGAGTTTAATCCTTATGCTAAGATTTACTGTGACCATCATTTGCTATCACTACTCTAAGTTATCCATCTCCAAGACCATAAAATGAGAATATTTGATGAAAACGAGTGTCAAGGATGCCACCAAGTATCTGCTAATCTTTGGAAACAAAGTGTTTGAGATTTCTGATGCAATGAATAGAGCTATTACATTAAAAGTTCTTCATTCCAAACAACAATAACTCATATGGATACTATCAGGATTAGGGAGAACTGTAAAACATGTACAATTTAGAAAGTAGGTGATAAGCATTATGTGATTATTATGTTAAATTATTATTCACTGTAGCAATATTTTATGCTTTTTAAAAATGCAGCACTGATACATTTAAAGATTTTATAGCAAGGTGATAAGGACAGTGTTCGAAGTTGACTCTGGTATTACTAAATTATGCATTACCAACTGTTTGGTAATTGTCAGTTACATAGATCCTAGGCTGGATCTTTCTAGCAGTTTTCAAGGTGACTTCTTTTAGTTTCTGTTTTAATACCTTAAATCAAGGTAGGAGATTCTGAAATGATACTTGCTGCCTACTTTTGCAAGGTCTTTTGATGATTGGTGGGTTAATATCTGTAAGCACACTACAGTAATCGCATATAAAAGAAGAAAAGGACGTATAAAGCTTCAGGCTTTCCTGGGGAGTTGTATTTTTTCCTCCAGGCTCCTCTGTGTGTGTGTGTGTGTGTGTGTGTGTGTGTGTGTGTATGTGTGTGTGTTCTTTTCTCAAATATACAAATACATTCTCACCCTTCAGCCATCTGGTGAGATGTTGTCCTCAAAGATTTATAAAAAGTATTCACTAAAAATTGTACCATTTGTTACCTCTTTCAGAATTCTAGTGAGTAACACATTTAAACTAATGCTCTGTCAAATTTAATAGCTGTAATTTCTTAATTATCTTCTCTGGCATGACGGTAAAGCCTTTTAACATCTTACTTCCCCCTAAGGAGAATTCACTATGGTTTCTAGAATACTACCTTTCCCTTCTTCAGGGAATACTCAAGCAAGTAATTCATCTTGCTCTCGCCTAAATAAACCTCATCCCCTTCCTCAACAGCTAATTTTGTTTTTGCTTCTCTTAACTGTCTTTGCCTCTCTTCTTAGATCTTAAGTGCCAACTAAAGTTTTTCGCTTGCCATCTGCCTCTTCAAAAATTAAGTCACTATCCACTTTAGTCTCTAACCTCCAACATACCCTGAAGGAGTTCAGGAAGGAGATCAACAAATTTTCACTCAGTGCTCTGGAAAAGACTAGCAGGAAAGCTCTTCAGTTAGTTAGATATGAGTCCAAATTCTTCTATCTTCTCATATTAGAAAAGCACTAATGTCGTTAACAGAGACATCTTCTACCTGTGATTAGCAACAAACTTCTGCCAAAATGTGTGCTTGGTTTCACGTATCCCCCTTTAGCAAAATCACATATATGCTGACCTTCCTCACTACCTCTTTGGGGTAGTTCCTCAGAACTGTCTGAGAAGCTGTCTCCTAGGCTATTATCCTCATTTTGCTCCAAGTAAAACTTAACTCACCTCTTGTGTTGTGCATTTTTGTTTTTTTTTAGTTAGCACAGGTTTACAAAATGTTTTTAATGGATTAACAGTCACAACTATAAAATACTGTCTTGTTCTTCGACTTTGTCAATTAATTTTATGGTATTCCATTCCAACAAGCCCTTTTCATCTTTACCTTCTTTAATATTACATGTTCAGAAAATGTCTTTCATTTTCATACTAATTAACACTCTCCTTACTCAACTTCTAAGGATTTATATCACTTCACACAATACAGTTAATTAGCATTCATGACCAGGTGACTTTTGCACTAAAGATGAATCAATTTTTATGTGAGTTCATTTTTATTTGCTTGTTTTTGTTTTTATACAAATTCAGCTCAATGAACTCAGTGCCTAATTGCAGTGTGCAAAACACATTATTGTGACATTATTTTTCACCTGTGACCTTAAAAGTTGACCCAATGGGACAGAGATCTGATTGACATACACAGATGCTGGCCTGCACAGAGGGTGCAGAGTCTCTTTTATAAAGAATGCAGAAAATTAGAGAGATAAATCTATGAAATTAGAAACAGCAATGGGTGTGCCCAGATAGTGGTAGAACTTTGTAGGTATTGCAACATTTTCCAGAGGGAAGTACAGAAGCTCTAACAACAGGCCTGCTTCATCATCAAGCCCAAGTCACTAGTGAAAAAGAGGCCCAAAATACTCCTGAATGCTCACTTCTCAGCTGGGTGAAATAAAGGTCAGTAGATGGGACAATCATATTTAGGCTCAAACTTTAGACATATTTTAAGCCATAGCCTCAATTTTATATTTTTAGAGTATTAATACAGCAAGTAAAATATCTTTCACATCTCAAGCAGATGTCAACATCAACTTAAATCACTCAGTCAGGAAGATATTTTATCATTTAAAAAATAAAATTTTTCATTTTCCTTTACTTACTGAAAGATTTGACCACTTGCCCCCCCCACCCCCCCCCCCTGT
>SJYA01000601.1:1592833-1618773 GCA_006410615.1 Neotragus moschatus | reverse complement strand
GGGCTAAAAAGAAGAATTAAAAAAAAAAAAAAAAGACAGGCTTAAAATGGATTGGAGCCACTTGTGATAAAACCAAGACTGAATACCTAAGCTAATTACAGTTATAATCTTCTCCAGGAACGTAATCTTATCTGGTCAGTGTGAACTTTTCTGGTCAGTAGTACCAATGAGTTAATCCTTTCCATTCTGCAAAGGAAGATGATGGATGCTACCTAAGCCTAAAATAATCTTTGTTTATGACTTCCTTGTCCTGGCTATTAAAACCTTTCCCTTTCTGTAGTCCTTTGGAACTCCCCTCGACTTTCTAGATGAGATGTTGCCTGATTCATGAATCATTCAAGAAAGCAGTTAGATCTTTATATTTTGATTGGTTAAATTTTGTTTTTTAACAATAAATAGGCATGATTTTTATCTATGACACTTAAGTGTTCACTTTGAAAACTCTTGCCCCACTCATGGAATGTTCTTGGGCTCCTGGTTCTTTCAGTGAAGGAGAGCATTAGGGAACTCAATCTGGAGGCTAGGATACACAATATATCATGTAACAATTTATAGGAGATTAATAGACACAAGAAAAGGATATTTAAATTGCTGCAGTGACTAAGCAAAAAATTAACTTTCTCCCCAGTGATCATGACTTCAGGCTATTTCAATTCAATATTTTTTTTCTACACAGCTCTAAAATGGGAGGTTTTAAATTCACTTTTCCCCTTTTTCTACCAATCATCAAGTAATATGTCTATGCTGTTACACATAACAATGTTACCACATTATGCTGCTGCTGCTAAGTCGCTTCAGTCATATCTGACTCGGTGCGATCCCATAGATGGCAGCCCACTAGGCTTCTCTGTCTCTGGGATTCTCCAGGCAGAATACTGGAGTGGGTTGCCATTGACTTCTCCAATGCATGAAAGTGAAAAGCGAAAGTGAAGTCGCTCAGTCATGCCGACTCGTAGCGACCCCAAGGACTGCAGCCTACCAGGCTCCTCTCTCCATGGGGCTTTCCAGGGAAGAGTACTGGTGTGGAGTGCCATTGCCTTCTCCGATTACCACATTATAGTAGCTTTTTTTTAAAACTTTATTCTAAAGTGCTAGGAACTGACTGCTAACTTTTTCATGATTTCATTTTCAGTGCTACATGGACATATGCACTCTGAAAAAGAAAAGATACTCTACTATGAATCCAAGCAAATCTCTCAAATTTTACACAAGACAGTCACAAGGATCACAAATAATAATAAAAAGAAAAACACATGCTTACAATTCTCCTTTGGCTTTGATTTCCATGCGCCCTTGTATCATTATCAGTCTCTTATTATATGCACTTTTATTTTAATTCTAAATTCCAGTTTCTGAAAGACTTCAAAATAAATGTAGGAATTCAATATCTTTGTGTTGACCCTCAATCTCACTTAAAAAAAGAAAAAAAAAAGTCTAAATGACAGAAAATATCACCAAATTAGGATCAAGAAAAACATAGAATTTAGAAAACATTCCCCCAAGGATCAAGAAAGCTATTTTGATAGTAAGCATTTTTTTCCCATGATACTGCCTGGCATCCACAAGAACTAATTCTTAGAAGACATTAAAATATTTGGATTATAGCACATTTTAGTTGATGTTCTATATTTATGTCTTTCAGAAAACTCTCAAGTATTTCCCAGAAATTTTTGGATGGCCCCCAGAAACTTTATTTTCAATTTAAATGATCAGAGTAAATTCAAGGTTTGTGAAAAATATCCAAAATGTAAATGAATTAACATATACACTATCATGTTTTGCATTTTGTGGTAATTCTATGATCATCACAGAAAAGAATTAGATAACAAATGCTTTCAGGAGCAAAGCATCTTCATTAGATCTATGGGATTCCTACAGATGACGATGTCAATGAATTCAGCACACCAACTACCAAGGACATGAAGCAACAAGTAACCTTGAATATAAAACAATAGGTTTAGAGTCCACTCAGGACATCAGCTATCAGAATTGTTAAACATACATAAGGAAATATAGGACTTGATTTTAAAGACAATGGAAAAGGAAACTATAACAGTAACTAAAATGTTGAAAATGAAATATATGGCAACCAAAATTATAAAGTAAAATCTACTGTAGATAGATAGAGCTTTAAAAGACTGAGTGGGTACACTCTAAGAAATAGAAAAAAAATGTGAAATATGTTGCTGTTGAATTGTTAAGTTGTGTCCAACTCCTCGCAACCCCATAGATTATAGCCCACCAGGGTCCTTTCTCCATGGGATTTCCCAAGCAAGAAGAACAAAAATTCATACATAAGGAAGAAAATTGTGCAGAAGATCTGAGTAAGAAATTGACTAAAGGAAAATAAAAAGGATTAATATGTATTTGAAAAGCTGTTCAATTGCACAATCAATTCAGTTCAGTTCAGTCACTCAGTAATGTCCAACTCTTTGTGACCTCATGGACTACAGCACGCCAGGCCTCCCTGTTCCATCACCAACTCCCAGAGTTTACTCAAACTCTTGTCCATTGAGTCGGTGATGTCATCTCATCCTCTGTCATCCCCTTCTTCTCCCGCCTTCAATATTTCCCAGCATCAGGGTCTTTTCTAATAAGCCAGCATCAGGTGGCAAAAGTATTGGAGTTTTAGCTTCAGCATCAGTTGTTCCAACGAATATTCAGTACTGATTTCCTTTATGATGGACTAGTTGGATCTCCTTGCAGTCCAAGGAACTCCCAAGAGTCTTCTCCAACACCACAATTCAAAAGTATCAATTCTTTCGCATTCAGCTTTCTTTATTGTCCAACTCTCATATCCATACATGACTACAGGAAAAACCATAGTTTGACTAGACAGACCTTTGTTGACAAAGTAGTGTCTCTGCTTTTTAATATGCTGTCTAGGTTGGTCATAATTTTCTCTTAAGAAAGAAATGTCTTTTAATTACATGGCTGCAATCACCATCTGCAGTGATTTTGGAGCCCCTCAAAAATAAAGTCTGTCACTGTTTCCACTGTTTTCCCATCTATTTGCCATGAAGTGATGAGACCAGATGTCATGATCTTAGTTTTCTGAATGTTGAGCTTTAAGCAAACATTTTCACTCTCATCTTTCACTTTCCTGAAGAGGCTCTTTAGTTCTTCTTCACTTTCTGCTGTAAGGGTGGTGTCATCCTCATATCTGAGGTTACTGATATTCCTCCCAGCAATCTTAATTCCAGCTTGTGGTTCATCCAGTCCAGCATTTCTCATGATGCACTCTGCATATAAGTTAAATAAGCAAGGTGACAATATACAACCTTGAGGTACTTCTTTCTCTGTTTGGAACCAGCCTATTGTTGCATGTCCAGTTCTAACTTTTGCTTCCTGATCTGCATACAGATTTCTCAAGAGGCAGGTCAGGTCATCTGGTATTCCCATCTCTTCAAGAATTTTCCACAGTTTATTGTGATCCACACAGTCAAAGGCTTTGGCATAATGTATAAAGCAGAAGTAGGTGTTTTTCTGGAACTCTCTTGCTTTTTTGATGATCCAAGTGATGTTGGTGATTTCATCTCTGGTTCCTCTTCCTTTTCTAAATCCAGCTTGAGCATCTGGAAGTTCGTAGTTCACATACTGTTGAAGTCTGGCTTTGAAAATTTTGAGCATTACTTTACTAGCGTGTGAGATGAGTACAACTGCACGATAAATAACCACAATAAAATTAAATAATAATTAAGATAGCAAATGCTAGTGAGAATGGGGAAATATGAACTTTTCTACTGCTGTGTTTGCTGCTGTTGAGATTATAAACTTATGCAGTCATTTTAGGAAATAACCCAATGGTAGTTTAATCCAGCATGCATATATATTAAAATCATGTTTATTTAGTTTCTGTGTATACACCCCCAATAAACTCACACATAGATATACAAACAGACATGAACATGAATGAATGTAAACAACTATTTTGAGAAGTGAGAGATAGGAGTAAACACTTTATGCTTCTGTAAATGTCTCTTTCTTTCCTTATTATCTCCCCTACTGTCTCCTTTCTTCTTTCCTTCCTTCCCTCCAGCCTCCACTGTGCTTATCTCACTTCCTTACTTGCTCTTTTTCTTTGCTTCTATTCTCTTTACGTTTAAGTATGTCACTTTTCCTATATAATACAAAACTAAGTCATTCCATTTCAATAGTTAATTTTCAGCACTAGAGTGTGTTTTTTGTTCGTTTGTTTGTTTATTTGTCTCCATCGAGATATTGTGATCTTCTTGAAGACAGACTGTATGACATCATATTTGTAAGTATGCATGCTTTCTGGTACCTAGTAGGGTTGCACTCATTCTCATGCTAGCAAAGTAATCCTCAAAATTCTCCAAGCTAGGCTTCAAATACATGAACAAAGAACTTCCAGATGTTCAAGGTGGATTTAGAAAAGGCAGAGGAACTAGAGATCCAATTGCCAACATCTATTGGATCACAGAAAAAGCAAGAAATTCCAGAAGAATATCTACTTCTGCTTCATTGACTACACCAAAGCCTTTGACTGTGGAAATCACAACAAATTGTGGACAATTCTTCAAGAGATGGGAATAACAGACCATCTTACTTGCCTCCTGAAAAACTTGTATACAGGTCAAGAAGCAACATTTAGAACTGGACATGGAACAGACTGGTTCAAAATTGGGAAAGGAGTACATCAAGACTGTATATTATCACCTTGCTTATTTAACGTATATGCAGAGTACATCATGAGAAGTGCCAGGCTGGATGAAGCAGAAGCTAGAATTAGGATTGCTGGGAGAAATATCAATAACCTCAGACATGCAGATGATATCACCTTTATGGTATAAAGTGAAGAAGAACTAAAGAGCCCCTTGATGAAGGTGAAAGAGGACAGCTGAAAAGGTTGGCTTAAAACTCAACATTCTAAAAAAACAAAGATCCTGACAACTGGTCTCATCACTTCATGGTAAAGAGATGGGAGAAACAATAGAAACTGTGACAGACTTTATTTTTTAGGGCTCCAAAATCACTGCAGCCATGGAATTAAAAGACATTTGCTCCTTGGAAGAAAAGTTATGACCAACCAAGACAGCATATTAAAACACAAAGGCATTAGTTTGCTGACAAATGTCCATATAGTCAAAGCTATGGCTTTTCTAGTAGTCATGTATGGATGTTAGAGTTGGATCATAAATAATGCTGAGAGCTGAAGAATTGATGCTTTTGAACTGTGGTGTTGGAGAAGATTCTTGAGAGCCTTTGACTGCAAGGAGATCAAACCAGTGAATCCTAAAGGAAATCAATCTGAATATTCAGTGAAAGGACTGATGCTGAAGCTGAAGCTCCAAAACTTTGGCCACCTGATGCAAATAGCCAACTCATTGGAAAAGACCCTGATGCTGCGAAAGGTTGAAGGCAGGGGAGGAAGGAGATGACAGAGGACAACATGGCTGGATGGCATCACCGATTCAATGGACATGAATTTGAGCAACCTCAGATATGGTGAAGGACAGGGATGCCTGGCATGCTGCAGTCCATGGGTTCACAAAGAGTTGGACACAACTGAGTGACTGAAAAACAACAACAAAGGGTACCAAAGCACAAGCATACAATATACAAATGCAGGGTTTTTGTAACATGAAATTGTTTTAAATAATGTGACACATCTATGGTTAATCCATAGGATTCAAAATATTAGCGAATAGTAGAAAGCTACATTTTTGTTTATTCTTTTTTACTTTCCTTTTCAAATGTATGTTCTTTTGGCTCTAAAGATAGTTATGGCCAACTAGAAGCTCATCATAAGTGAGTAAACAATATAAACATGCTAGATTTCATGAAACATTAATATTAAACTTTATAAATATGAAAGACATATCTGTAAGCTATTTAGGAACCTTGGCCTCCTTTACTCATATTTTCCTTTCTATTTTAAAATAGAAATTCACTGTAACCAGGTGATACACCTACATATTAAGAGAGCTTTTTTTTCCTTTTAACTGACAGCCCAAACGAAACAATAGTTACTTCAGAGTATGCTATTTAAATTGAAATATCTTTTGTTTCAAATTAACCACCCCTCAAATAAACAGAAAAAAAAATTTTTAATTTGATATGTGCTTTGACAACATCTAGTTCCAAGGAAAAATAAAAATAAAATATTTCTAAACTCTGTAATATTAAGTTAAAGTTGAACATGGCACAAGGCCTATAAAATAAATCGTGGTCCTCATATGGAAGGCAATATATGAAACTGCCTTAGGTTCTAAACTAATAAGGACATTTAAAATGCACCATTTCCCTACAAATGGTTTTCAATTCTCAGTCTCATGGAAAGTCTATAAGATTTTATTGTTAACATTTAGTAAATATATGCATTTTTCTTCTCTTAATAAAAGTAAAATTTAAAGCATTTATAAAAACAAAACTCAGGATTTCTGTCTTTCTGAAATTATCATTAGCATGAATACTCCTTTTTTCCCTTTGTACATGATATAAGAAACTAGAATAATCCATTACATGATCTGTACAACTGTTAGTCTGAGAAAGAGAGAGAGAGAGAATAATGTAATCACAAATTTGGGGTATAAACTTAAGAGAAGTCAAATCAAAATTTATCTCTGTTAATTACTGGATAGGATTGAACCCAATTTTCCTTATCTGTAACACAGAAAACATAATATCTACTTAGCTCATAATCATATAATAGGGACTGAGAGAAACCATGTAAAATAATTAGCACAATGTTTGGCACAGAGCCAGCCATTAATAAATATCATGATTGTATTTCCTTATTCTTCCTACTAAGTGAGGAATAAACTAAAAGTATGGGATTTCATTTTTTCATATTTGTATTCTTACAACACTAGTAACACAGTTTCTTGGCCTATCTGAACATTCAATGAAAGCTTCTTGAACAACTGTTGAATATTTTTAAATTGATAAATATTATCTAGTATAATGTTTCTTTAAAATATGATTCAATGTTATGCCATATTCTAAGTGGAAGAAAAAAGATAATATCAGATACATTGCATTTATTTTTTTTTAATGTTTATTTTTACTTTATTTTTCTTTACAATACTGTATTGGTTTTGCCATACATTGATATGAATCTGCCATGGGTGTACATGAGTTCCCAATCAGTTTCTTTAAAATATGATTCAATGTTATGTCATATTCTAGGTGGAAGAAAAAATATAATATCAGATACATTGCATTTAGGCTTCTCTGTCCACGGGATTCTCCAGGTAAGAATACTGGAGTGGGTTGCCATGCCTCCTCCAGGGGATCTTCCTGACACAAGGATTGAAACCGCTTCTCCTGTGTCTCCTAAATTTTAGATGGACTCATTACTCACTGAGTCACCTAGAAAGCCCTTGGATATTATATATGGTATCATACAATCATATACTTTATTTTGAAACTTGTGAGAAAGAACATGTCACAATGGAAAGAACAAGGATCCTCAGACTCATACTCTAATTGTTGAAGGATCTTGATTTAGTTCTTTCAATTTTTCCAAACCTCAATTTTCTCCCCTTTGTAATTGTGCATATTTCCTAGGGAATAAGATTAATTAAATGAAATCATTATGCAAGAACCTAGTCCAGTACTTGGCATATAGTGTTTGTTCAACAGGTGTCAGGAAATCCCCCCCACCACCATACATACCTTGTAATTTAAAAAACAATACATCTCTACAAAATACAAACTTTGTTTGTAGTAGAGACACTGGGCCTATCTGTGATAAGTTAAACAGAAAGTCTTAATTGTATTAAATGACTTTATGAAAGTAATAAAATGTGAATTGATTGAAATGAATCGATGTGAATGATCTTATATTTACATTTTCACCCTGCAGTGACTCAGATCAGTATATTCAACTTGCCTACATGCCAGCTCTATTTGAAAACTGTACTGGTAAATCAATTATACAAAACTCAAACCCTAAATCCTCAAAATCTGGTCATTCCTCAGTGTGTCCTGTTTTAGTAAACAGCAAAATACTCAATCCACTGGTGCAAACTAGTATTTTTAAATCATTATTCACTCTTATTTCTCCAATTATTCCCTCAACTCCATTGCCTTATAGCATTGCTGATTTTTCTTTCTAAATCCTTCTTTAATCTCTCCATTTATTTTCATCTCTATCGCCATCACCTCTGCCCAAGCTGTCATGATGCCACACTTACACAAGTGCTAAATAGCCTCTTAAATTTTCTGTTAATAACCACTCTGGTTCTTTCCCATTGCATTCTCCAAACTGGAGTGATCTCAAATAAAAATAAACAAAAATCATGGTGTGATATCTTTGCTTAAAACACTTGAGCTGCATCCATAAGCAGGGTTCACAAGTCCCCATACTCTCTACCAAGGCTCTGCTTAGCTCTCTAGCAACATCCTCCACAACTTACTGGGATCAGCTCCTCCCTGTGCTCTCCATTTGCATTGAGTTCTTCAAAGTTGACATATAGTGTCTTGCCTCATGGACTTAGTACACATTACTCCCTATCCCTGGAAGGCTCTTCTTGCTTCTCAGGCATCTGCTGCTGCTGCTAAGTCTCTTCAGTCGTGTCCGACTCTGAGCGACCCCATAGATGGCAGCCCACCAGGCTCCCCCATCTCTGGGATTCTCCAGGCAAGAACACTGGAGTGGGTTGCCATTTCCTTCTCCAATGTATGAAACTGAAAAGTGAAAGTGAAGTCGCTCAGTCATGTCTGACTCTTAGCGACGCCATGGACTGCAGCCTACCAGGCTCCTCTGTCCATGGGATTTTCCAGGCAAGAGTACTGGAGTGGGGTGCCATTGCCTTCTCAGGTATCTACCCTCCATCTAATTAAACCCTACTTAGTCTTTAGATTTTAGCATAAACCTTACATCCCCCAAAAAGCCTTTTCCTTCCTACCAACTACAGCAGTTCTCTGCTTTCTTTTCCCAAGTCACTCTACTTTTCTTTCTTAGGCTTAACACAGTTTACATGTACATATTTGTCCATTATTTAATTTATTCATTCCACTTTAGACCATAAACTCAAGTTTATTCAGCTCACTCCATGTTCTTGTTAGGCTCACTATTGCTAGCAGGTCACAGTTGCTAAATAGCTACTGAATAAATTCATGGATGAAGGAGTAGAAATTAAGCTGAGGACATCAATACTCCTCATACATCCATTCCCCAATCCCTCCTTTCCACCCCACAAAACATGGGTAACTTCTGTTTGCTAATTTTTTTTTCCCATAGAAAAGAAATGAGAGTAGAACTTTGGAGAACTGAGTATATGGTAAATAATGGAGATCTTTTGCTAAAGTGAGATTCCCTAGAGAAGGGAATGGTTACTTCCTCCAGTATTCTTGTCTGGAGAATCCCATGGACACAGGCGCCTGGTGGACTACAGTCCATAGGGTCACGAAGAGTTGGATACTACTGAGGGACTAACATACACTTTCACACACACATCAGGGCAAGCAGAGATTAAAGCAAGGGATCTGTTTTGGTCTTTAACATTAGCTTTTCTTACTTCTTTGGTACTAATAATCTGGAATGAGAAATAAGAGGCTACTCAACATGCAGATAGCCTAAACTCTATCCTCTGCTAGAGAAAAGGACAGGAATATGTTTTTATTATCAAGAGGTCAAGGTAGAGTCTACATGAGCTTTTCTTATGTATTGGAGGAATCTAAGATCAATCTAAAAGGCTTTCTAGCTTGTCTGTTTAGAGTTGAAATGGCAATGATGAAATACATTTCATCTCAGGAGGCGATTCTGAACTATTAAGACTGACTCCTTAATGGATAGAAGTATATGTATGACTGAGTTCCTTCACTGTTCACCTAAAACTGTCACAACAGTTAGTTAGCTATACCCCAATAGAAAATTAAAAGTTAGAAAAGACTGGTTTCTTAAAGAAATATGTTGACAAGGATTCTGACACCAAATCTCAGCTGAAAAGTCAAGAGCGCTATGACCAGTTAGTGCCATCAGTCAGGCTTTGGATGGGTACTGGTGCAAACTAGGTATTTGCATTTACTCTTTAGAGACCAGAAAATTGATAAGAAGACAGTGTGAGGGAGTGGATTAGCACTCCACCCATTCCCATTATAGGTTAAAAAATATATTTCTTTAGAATAGGATCTCAATATCTGTTCCCTACCCAGGCTAGACATGCTGTCCATAATTTCCAATTAACAGTTTGGAGATTGTTCTGGAACTATAGACACAGAAACGTTAAGAGATTTTATCCAAGATATTTATGAGAGCTCATGCAGGGCTTGCTGTTCAATCACTAAGTCACATCTGATTCTTTGCTAGTTCATGGACTGCAGCACACCAGGCTTCCCTGTCCTTCACCGTCTTCACCATGAGTTTGCTCAAACTCATGTCCACTGAGTCAGTGGTGCCATCCAACCATCTTATCCTCTGTTGTCCCCTTTTTCTCCTGCCCTGAATCTTTCCCAGTATCAGTGCCTTTTCCAAAGTGTTGGCTCTTTTGCATCAGGTGGCCAAATTATTGGAGTTTCAATTTCAGCATCAGTCCTTCCAATGAATATTCAGGGCTGATTTTCTTTAGACCTGACTGGTTTGATCTCCTTGTTGTTTAAGGGACACTTGACAGTCTTCTCCAGCAACATAGTTTGAAAGCATAAATTCTTCAGCACTCAGGTCTGTACATGACTACTGGAAAAAACATAGTTTTGATACATGGGCCTTTATTGGCAAAATGTCTCTTCTTTTTTTAATATATCGTCTGTCAGAGCTTTTCTTCCAAGAAGTAAGCATCTTTTAATTTCATGGCTGCACTCATCATCTACAGTGATTTTGGAGCCCAAGAAAATAAAGTCTGTCATTGTTTCCATTGTTTCCCCATCTATTTGCTGCCATGAAGTGATGGGACTGGATGCCATGATCTTCATTTTTTGAATGTTGAGTTTTAAGCCAGGTTTTTCATTCTCCTCTTTCACCTTCCTCAAGAGGCTCTTTACTTCCTCCTCACTTTCTGCCATAAGAGTGGTGTCATCTGCATACCTGAGGTTGTTGATATTTCTCCAAGCAGTCTTGATTCCTGCTTGTGATTCATCCAGCCCTGCCTTTCACATGATGTCCTCTGCATATAAATTAAATAAGCAGAGTGACAATATATAGCCTTGATGTACTCCTCTCCCAATTTAAAACCAGTTCATTGTTCCATGTCCAGTTTTAACTGTTGCTTCTTGACCTGTTCAAGGGTTTTTCAGAAGGCAGGTAAGAGTTTTAAACAGATTGTTTAGATCCACACAGTCAAACTCTTTAGTGTAATGACAAGGCTAGAAGAATTTTTATTTCAGTGCTTTATCTTAATCAATATAGTCTCATTTTAAATTCTCAATCAGCGGTGCAAAAAATACCTGAATATGTTTAGAGATCAATTAAATATTTAGCTTGACACTGTCAACAGGAAATGGAACATTTGCATGGAACTCTTGCCTGGTGGGCTGCCATCTCTGGGGTCGCACAGGCTCGGAAACGAAGCGACTTAGCAGCAGCAGCAGCAACACTGCTACCTTTACTCTTCTAAGTAAAACACTGCTCTGCAGCTTGGCTTTCCAGTCACATTTATGCCACAGTTAATGTCTCTGGAGAGAATGTCAAGCCTGACTACCCTGAGCGGGAGGTAAAGGGTGAGTATGCCTAGTTTGCATTATTTATTTATTTATTTTCTTATTGTGAACTCCAACTTAGAGTTCCTTATTAGTGCTTGTTGAAATATACATTAAAGGGTTTACTGAAATCTATCTACTTCCACTATCAGTTGTCAGTGTGAAATTAACTGTGTAATGAATTCCTATAGATTCTCTGTGTCAAACCTGAAAGTACACATATATTGTTTATAAACACATTTTCTTCCATCTGCTGTTGTTGCATTACCTCTGCTTTAAAATATATAAGTTGATTAGAGTTGTGTGGGTGGAGTAATATCAGCAGTGCCAAACTATCTACAAGCTGTAATATATCACCTGTGTCTCTGGAGGATCTAATTCACTAATTACTTCTCCAGAAATATACAAGAGGTCACTTGCTTGCTCTCTTTCATCACTGCTTACCCACCAACAAGAGCTTTAAAATGGTTGCAAAGATAGGAGGAGAAAATGAGTGAGAAACTTATAAAACCTGGAAGCCAATCTTACTATAAGAGCCCAAATCATAGTTCAGATATATGCAGTAAATACTACAGGAAGGAATTTGAAAAATGGAATATTCAGAAAGAAGAAACCAGCATGGTGGGCAAGGGAGTTTTCACCACCCCTTAAAAACATACAATGTTAAATTAATTAATTAATATATATGCTGCAGCTGCTGCTGCTAAGTGGCTTCAGTCGTGTCTAACTCTCTGCGACCCCATAGACGGCAGCCCACCAGGCTCCTCTATCCCTGGGATTCTCCAGGCAAGAACACTAGAGTGGGTTGTCATTTCCTTCTCCAATGCATGAAACTGAAAAGTGAAAGTGAAGTCGCTCCAGTCGTGTCCAACTCTTAGCGACCCCATGGACTACAGCCCACCAGGCTCCTCCATCCATGGGATTTTCCAGGCAAGAGTACTGGAGTGGGGTGCCAATGCTTTCTCCAATAAATATATATGTATATATATAATGTGTGTGTGTGTGTATATTAGATTTGTAATCATTTTCAGACTTTGTGGCAATTCTTAGCTCTTTGTTGTGCTTTAAAATGATTTTTTTGTGTATTACATACCAAAATCCTAAAATCCTTATAGTATAATATGGAAAGCAGTGTTTCCTGCTTTGTGTTGAAATAGGGAATAAGATTGAGGGTATCCATTCTTTGTTTTCAGTGTCTGGATATTTGCCAGATGCTGAAACTACCAGGGTCAAGCAATCCAGCTGCCCACTTATATTTTTAATCCATCTGTAGTGTTTCTAAGATCTTTCTACTCACAGATCACTAGGCAATGCTTACTACAGAGCCTGGAATCAGCCCCTAGCTAAATGGTTCAATGTGACCTTTCTCAATTTTTCAGGTATGTGTGGGAACGTTTTGGAGAGAGGATGGTGGCCATGCTACTGTTTTATTGAAATAGAATTGGGAAGAACTGAGATTTGTGCCATATTGAGGATCAAGTATTAACAAGTATTAACACTTATTAACACAAGTATTAGCAACAGATACTAACAATAATCAAGATATTAACAACAAAGGACATTTATTTCCCTTTTCATGTTTAAGAAATTAACTTGTTCCTGGAAAAAAAAAAAATCAGACTTGCCACTTTAGGCTAGAAAATCAAAGCACAGAGATAAAAAAAACTTTTCTTTCAGCTTAATAAGTTTAAACACATACTAAAAAATAATTTCCAGGACTCAGATTTAGTTTTATAGATACATGACAGTGCATTTTCCCTCTGGTTCTCATATGTGAGAATTGACACATATATATAGCTTATATGTATGCCTGTTTGTTTGTTGTTTTAGTCACTCAGTGATGTCTGCTTCTTTTGCAACCCCATGGACTGTAGCCTGCTAGCCTCCTCTGCCCATGGGATTTTCCAGGTAAGAATACTGGAGTAGGTTGCCATTTCCTTCTCCAGGCTATCTTCCCAATTCAGGGATCAAACCCACGTCTCCTGCTTTGGCTGATGGATTCTCTACCACGGAGCCACCAGAGAAGCCCATATTTATGGTTTTATAAGCACAATTTCTTGCATTTTTTAAAAACCATAATAATACATTCAATCATTCTTTCTGAATATAAAGAAACTAGCCAGGATTTTTTGCCATTCTTTCTGGGCCTCAATGTGATATCACAAGTTTCTTCAGATCCTTACAGCAACTACTGTAAGAACTTTAAGATCAGATATGCTGTGTGTCAGACTTGGACTCCCCTTTGGCATGTTGAGTTTCTCTGCTTCTTCTGCTGCTGAGTCACTTCAGTCGTGTCCGATTCTGTGTGACCCCATAGACAGCAGTCCACCAGGCTTCCCCGTCCCTGGGATTCTCCAGGCGAGAACACTGGAGTGAGTTGCCATTTCCTTCATTCTCAATAATCCAATGTTTACCAACATCATATTTAATGGAAAATACCTGTTTGATTCCAAAAGACGTGTAAGGTCGAACAATCTGGTAGATTAAAATTATGCTAAAACAAATCTAGTAGGGAATATGAAAGATCCTGATAAACTGTCAGCCTGATTTGATCTATTTTAGGTTCAAGATTAACAAAAAGCCACCTCAATCTCAGGAGATAACTAACTGGAAAATACATGATTATTCCTTAACATGTTAATTGTCTTCCAAAGATTTAATTTCTCTTTCAAACTAACTCTCCATTAGATTAAAAAAAGATCATATATGGAAGAAAAATCTACTTTAAAAAGAAAAATGAAAGGGCATTTTTAAGATACTTATGAAACTGAAGGACAAATTTATATAATTTCAGAGATCTGGGTAAAAACAATAGTGTAATTCATCTTCTTTCTTATCAAGCTTTATAGTTTTAGCAAAGAATTGTCACATAACATCAAGTCTTAGAAATAAGCAGAGTAAATATGAGTATCTCTAAATACATAGATGAGTTTTACAAATAGATTTAGATAAATTGATCACATTCATGAAACTAAACAACTGAATCTAGGTGTTCTAGGTCTGTTATTTTTCCATCTCACATAAATTTAAATAGTATGCAAATATAAATTCATATCCTAATGACATAAAACTTCACTGTTTTCATTTAGGGAAATATCAAATATTAAAATATCAAAATATCAAATATCAAATACTCAATACTGTCATCATCTATATCTCAGTTAGACTTTGAAGTGAGTGACTATATTCAATATTATCTTGATGGTAAGCTTTTGGTGAAGAAGAATAAAACCCAGAGTTTCTTCAAAAACAAGATGAATTTATAAGGGAAGGAAACCTTAATTTTCTAAGCACTAGGAGTTAAGAGCACTTTGAAGAGTTTTAGGTGGTTTTCATAAAGCAAATTTCCTGTCCTACACTTTCCCTACTGAAAACTGACAGAGAAGCCACAGATGGAAAGAAGGTACTCCATTAGTCCACTGTAATTTCCCTTGTACAAATTAATACGAGGTGGACATGGAAACAACTCTTGGTTTGCCTTCCTGTGGGGTGCCCATGTGAATCTGTGCAAACTCTCTCCATAAGTAATTGGGTGACAAGCTTAAAGGCACAGCAGACAAACGTATCAGTTCTAAAGAACGATTTCCCACGAGAAAGTCTTTCGTCTCTCTCTTTGTTTAGTCTCAGGTTTGGCTTTGTTTCCTTTTTTCTTTTAAACAATCACAACCCAGGAGCCCTGCCTAAGGGTATATGTTGTAAACCATATGGATCACTGAGTTTTCAGCCCCTGGCTTCCATGACTTTCTCATCCAGGATGCTAATATTTCTGTGATTCACTAACAAGACAAGAGCAAGATACGCTGCTTCTGGCATCCTCCCTTTGGAGGGAGGGAAAAAGAAACGAAAGAAAATCTAAATGCTGTCATATATTAGTAAAAATTGCTAAGAAACTCAGTCCATTTGATGATGCCCTCCTCCCCTGCTCCTGAGGGTGCACTGTCATCTTGGAGTTGAAAGTGCACTATGTGTTTCAGAAGAGGGGTGAGAGACAAAAGTTCAGTATGTGGGTCATCACATTATGTCGAGAGGAAGCTCATGACTNAAAGCTGTAATATATTAGTAAAAATTGCTAAGGAACTCAGTCCATTTGATGATGCCCTCCTCCCCTGCTCCTGAGGGTGCACTGTCATCTTGGAGTTGAAAGTGCACTATGTGTTTCAGAAGAGGGGTGAGAGACAAAAGTTCAGTATGTGGGTCATCACATTATGTCGAGAGGAAGCTCATGACTCAAGTTGGTCAGATAACGCTCTCATGCCACTATTTGGAACAATAACTCACCAGGATGAGACTCATATCTCTGCCTCCATCTGCTTTCCTGTCTCTGCACAATTAAAATAGGAAAGGATATCTATTTACTGATAGATGGCTCCCTGGTAACATTCTTATAAGTTCTACATCCTGCTTAATCATGCAATATCTGACATTGTGTTTAACTTGTTTAACTCTTTAACTTGTTTTTATAAGTCATCCCTTTATTGAAGAATATTCACTCACAGAAAATAAAAATTAGATCTCTTTCTCATAAGCCAAAGAAAAGAAGTAACTCTCTGTGGACCTAGGATTTGTGCTCTTTGATTTCTGCCTCAAGCGTCTACAATACAATAAAATATTAAAAATACTTAGTAGAGTTTCAGCTCAAGAAGACCTGAAGCACAATTTTCATTCTGGCACAAAGGCCATTTCCTAGGGACAGAAGGAAACAGGACTTTCTTTGCTGAGGCTATATGCCGTGAGTAATGGGCAAACCTCTTTACTCAATTATTTATGCTCTGCATAACAAATCTGCACATGGTTATTTGGGGGGAGAAATATGTCATGTTATTAGATGCCCTCGGGTAGGAACTACATCTCTCTGTGATGCATTTTATAGGATACTGATAATTTTTAGGGATATTGCAGGTCAATTTTTCATGCAATACAAAATCCCCTTCCACAATATCTTTGCCAAGTAGGTATCTAGCATCTACTGTTATGTATTAATGCTACTATTTATTATTACCATTTTTATATTGTAGTATAGTTTGATTTAGAATATTGTGTTAGTTTCAGGCATACCGTAATGTGATTAAACATATAGATACATCTATTCTTTTTCAAATTATTTCCCCATTTAGGTTATTATAGAATATTGGGATGGGAGAGAAGAGATAAATTGGGGGTTTGGGATTCACATGTACACACTGCTATATTTAAAATGGATAATCAACAAGGACCTATAGTATAACACAGGACACTCTGGTTAATATTCTGTAATACCACATATTTATGGAATGCTAAGCTTTAAGCAGTAAGCTAAGCGTACATGCAAAGAGTTTTTAAATATATATTGTCCTTGCTCTCAAGATTCTTACAGTCTAAGAAATAGATACATGTGACCAACTATAAGAACCATGCCAAGAAGCAGGTGAAAGGTAATAATTAATTATTAGTGGTTGCATAATAAAAGAAATCATAGAAATGTTAATAAGATGAGGTCTCAAAAATGAGGAGGCAGTCACCAGATGGAGAAAGGATAAAAGAATATGTTGAGCAAACAAACAAAAAATACATCTGGAAATGTGAAAATTCTGGGAGTATTAAATTCATGTGGAGACATATATTTCTCTCAGAGCTTCACTGTCTAATATGGTAGCCAGTACAGATATTCTTTGACTTCTGACAGGATTACATCCCAATAAACCAATTTTAAATTGAAAACAACATTAGTCAAAAATGCATTAATACTCCTAACCTACTGAATATCACAGCTTAGCCTTGCCTACCTTAAATGTGCTCAGAACACTTACATTAGCCTACAGCTGAGCAAAATCTAACCCAAAGCCTGTTTTATAATAAATATTGAATATCACAGTTAATTTATTGAAAACCATGCTGAATGTGAAAAAGGGAACGGTTGCATGGGTCCAGGGGGTTGTAGGTTTATCAGTTGTGTACTCTTGTGATGCAGTGGCTGACTGGAAACCATGACTTGCTGTCATTGCACAGTGTCATGAGAATATTGTACCACATATTGCCAGCTGGGGAAAAGACCAAAATTCAAAATCTGAAATACATTTCTACTGATGCATATCACATAACATAACTGTGGGACAAGCATAATGTAACCACCACAGACATTCCTGTTTAAAATGAGAGGAGATAAAAGCACAAGGTCATTACATTTCTGATACTGAACCAACATGCAAATGTTGGTTGTCACTTGCATCGGTCTCATTTCTCCCCAGGAATAATCCACATGGCTTTCAGTGCTACTTCCTGGATTCTTGATTCTTCCTTCTGACTCATCCTTCTTTTTCCAAGAAAGCAGTCTGTGTTTGCAACTGTATAGGTTTTTCAGCCTCGTTCCTGCTTATAGAATTTTAGGGATTAAAGGTCATTTTTTATTTTATGTTCTTTCTTTACCTTTTGGGGCAAGCTAGCTGTTTCTGTGAATATAATTGTCATTAAAACTATGTGGATTTTTGATGATTCTTACTATGATTCATTCTATTAGAAAAAAGTCACAACCATAATCCTCTTCAAAATAAGTTCTTTTCAGTCCTGAGTTTCTCCAAGAGATGGTTGAGGAACAAGATCCTCAAATGTCTAGAAGCCCTATTGTTTAAGGGATTTTGTGAACTGTACCCTTTCAGAAGGATGTTTATATGACTGAGTTGTCTTGTACTGTGAGATAATAACTATGATCTTTCTGAGGTCTTAAAAGAGTTTACAGTTCCACCTACAACTTCATTCTTGAACCAGATTTTCTTGATAGTACCCTAGATTTGATCTTTGCTCACAAGGCATTTCTTAATTTTGGCATCATTCACCATTAGTTTATTTCTCTTCTTTTTCACTTCAACAAGAAGAGTTCAGTTGGCATCTTTACCACTTTGCATGAAAATCTCCTTAGCTAGATCACCAAGTTCACTGAGTGGATTTTTTAAATTTTCAAGTTATTGCGGGCAACNAGATTTGATCTTTGCTCACAAGGCATTTCTTAATTTTGGCATCATTCACCTTTAGTTTATTTCTCTTCTTTTTCACTTCAACAAGAAGAGTTCAGTTGGCATCTTTACCACTTTGCATGAAAATCTCCTTAGCTAGATCACCAAGTTCACTGAGTGGATTTTTTAAATTTTCAAGTTATTGCGGGCAACACCATCACTAAACTTTCTGACCTTACTGAATAAAGATTCTGCTCCATTTCTTTTAAGCCCTCATTCACAGCTTCTCAAAAGGTATCATGTCTCTAACAACAGATTTTATGGGGCTATTTTTCCAGCAGTTATGTATGGATTTAAGAGTTGTACCATAAAGAAGGCTGAGCATCGAAGAATTTATACTTTTATATTGTGGTGCTGAAGAAGACTCTTGAGAGTCCCTTGGACTTCAGGGAGATCAAACCAGTCAGTCCTAAAGGAAATCAACCCTGAACATTCATTGGAAGAACTGATGCTGAGGTTGAAGCTCCAATACTTTGGCAAGCTGATGAGAAGAGCTAGCTCATTGGAAAAAAAAAACTTGTTGCTGTAAAAGACTGAAGGCAAAAGGAGACAGGGGCAGCAGAGGATGAGACGGTTAGATAGTGTCACCGATTTAATGGACAAGAATTTGAGGATGCTCCAGGAGATAGTGGAGGACAGAGGAGCCTGGAGTGCTGCAGTCCCTGGGGTCACAAAGAGTCAGACAGGACTTTGCACCTCAACAACAGCAAAAGCATTTACTAACAGTCTCCTTAAAGATCTTCCAGTTTCTATCCACTGCCTTGTTCCAAAGCCACTACTCTGTGTTGAGGTTTGTTACAACAGCACCTGATTAGCAAGTATGTAAATCTGCATTAACTTAAAACTGCTACATAACAAATTACTTTAAACTTTTAGATCCTAAAATAACAAACATTTATTATCTCACATAGCCTCTGAGGGCCAAGAATATAGATGTGGTTTAGCTAGGCTGTTCTAACTTGAGGTCTCTCTTGAATTTGGAGTAAAGGCCTCAGCTGAGGTTGCTGTCATCTGAGGTTTGATTATGGCTGGATAATCTGCTCCATGAGGGATCAGGTCTGCAGTTGTTGGCAGGCCCTGAGTTTCTCTCTTGCTGTTGGTAAAAAGCTCAGCTTCTTTCTGTGTACTTCACAAGCCTGCCTGAGTGTCCTCATCACAAGGCACCTGGCCTTTCCCAGAATGAATGATAGTAAGAAAGAACAAAGCAGAAGCCACAAGGCCTTTTATAACCTAGCCTGGAAAGTGACATACCTTGTGCCATATTTTATTGGCACCGACCAACACTGATACACTGTGGGGAGGCTTTTACAAGCATAATCAAAAGTCACTGATCTTGGCCCCCAAAAATCAAAAGGTCAGTGGGGGCCATTTGAAAGCTAGCTACCACATTATTTAACTAACTTTTTAGATTGACTGCATAATTTGTAGTACTTGTATCATTTATATATTTAAAACAAATATAACTTTTAAATTTCCTTTAAATATAAACAAACATAAACATATTTGAATGTAAGTTAAAGCATATAAATAAATGTAAATTATAGACATCTAATTGCTTATTACATATTTTAATCTGTTTATTTTTACTTTTAAAGTAGCTATGAATAATTCAAAGTTGTATATCTGACTCATATTATATCGCTTCTTTACAACTCTGTCCTGGAGGATATATAAAAGAGAGAAAAATAAGATTTGAGAGAAAAAGCAGAAGACAAATCATGCTGGCATCCTGAATCCCCTCTTAAGTGTTTAGATCTTCTCTAAGCAATAAAGGGACCTTGAGGTTTTGAGCAGGGAAGTGACATTATCTGAGATATGTTTCAGGATGATTACATCGAACAGCAGGGTGTTAGATGGATTAGACCAGAGGAGACACTGAAGAGAAATCCAAAAGACAGTGAATCACACAAGGCATCAACGCAGAAGAAAAATCAGGATGAGAGAATAAAACACTTTTGAGTCACATCCTCAGGGATTATAGTCGAAGGCTTGCAAAGGATGAGTCCACTAAAAGGAACAGTGGTAGATCCTTAAAGAAAATTTTCATTGAGAAAAATTAATGGGTGAAGAGAAACCAAAGAAGAGAGGAGGAAGCAACCGCCAGAAGTAGGAGGAGTAATAAGAGATGATATCAAATGGACTTTTGCTGTCCTCTTTGGGATTGTCATTGTGGATTCTAAATTTAATTTTTGATACTCCTGGAGGCTTTGGAAGAACAGGGAAGCATCCTAGAGCAATGGCTACATAAGTTAACTTTTTTTTTTCTCCACCCAGTAAACATTGCTTTTAAAACAGTACTGCTTTGCTATTCACAGTGGTAAACTCCAGATCAAGCAATTGACAGAGCTCTGATTAAGATATTTTGTCTTTATCTTTTGCCAGCTCCCACCCTCTATCTAGCTTCTGGGAAGGAGGCAGTTGTGGATAAGCAGTTTTGGTGTCGTCCAGAGCTTTGGTCTAAATGTTTATGATGTGCTGCTATAGAAGAGGAAGTGAAAAGAACAGCTGGCTTTATTCAGTTGAGATTGAAAAGGCTTTTAATGAAAAGTTTAAATTACTCTTCCATCTTTTAAAAAATGCTTTGTCAGTAGCCCTACAAATGATGAACTCAGTAGCATTTTGGATTATGTAAAATATAATTCTTTAAGTTTTAAGAAACATATTTTCAAGTAACTTTTTTCTCTTGTGCCAAACCTGTTTTCTGGAATTTTGTATCAATTCCATGCTATATTAAATAAATCACCATTGTCTAAAAGGCAACAAGTTTTCATATAAAGTGATATTAAAATATAAATCAGATTTATCAACAATAAACAAATGTTTAATACTGCAAGTAAAGAAACTCAAAAGATAATCAGGGGAGATGGGGAAGCAACCTGTATCATACATGGAATTCTCTAATTATTTTTCCATTTGCTACCACCTAAAATTTGATACATTATATGCTATGATTAAGGCTAAGCTTATAAACAGAACCTAGGAAAAAAAGGAAGCTTCTATTTTGATGTCACTTTCTCCCTTATCCTTTCTGGTAATTTTTAAAGTATAGTTGCCAAGATTTTTATATATATATACCCACTAGAAATTGGAACACAATCAACAAGTCTCGTAAGATCTAACCAGTCTTGTTCACTGCATTGTTAAGACTTGTTCAGTTGATTGTATTTGATGATGAGTGAATATTTATTTTTCCATCAATGTGAATTGTTCCTTTAATCAAGTAATTTTATAGGTTAATTATATCCTGAAAATTAGGAAATCACAAAAATGGTTGACATTACAATCACAAGGGTGACTCAATATAGAAAAAAATTTAAATCCATTCTTTATTCTGGATATGCAGCAAGGTAAAATGAACATCATTTAAAGAAATGAAGCAACATTCCTTTTTTAACATAGAGTGCCTTGCAATCTTTCTTGTTTGCTTACTCTCATACATTCAACCAATATTTATTAAGCAACTACTTTATCCCAGGCATGCTTATAGATACTGGAGAATACAAAGCTTAATTATAATACAATTTCCTCTCTCCATGTGATATAATCCATCAAGGGAAGCAAACATTTATACAACTAACTCCAATACAATGTGATAAGTATTGTAATAACTTACA
The DNA here is from genome assembly GCA_006410615.1 of Neotragus moschatus. Taxonomy (NCBI): domain Eukaryota; kingdom Metazoa; phylum Chordata; class Mammalia; order Artiodactyla; family Bovidae; genus Neotragus; species Neotragus moschatus. Next base: position 1,596,569 of record SJYA01000601.1, on the reverse strand, counting down.
TCTGTATTGCATTTAGTATATTGCATGTAATTTTCATGTTTTATTTGTTTTCTTTTAAACCCATTTAGCAGGTGATTTATTATCCCTGACCTATAAGTTAATATAAAATGGAAGTTGAGACATAGGGATAGGGCTCAGCACCATGTCCTTTTTAGGGGAACAGAAGACATGGGTTGGAGTCCAGTGAAATTTATCTTAAAAAGTATAATGGATCTTGCAAGAAAAATGAATTTTTAAGTGACGTGATAATAGGCTGTCATAGAAAAGTTGACATGAGAACAAATTCTTCATGGACAAAGAGCATATAACTCAAGAGGAAAGAATATTTTGCACTAAGTAAACATCACTAGATGTGTGGAGCTCTGCCCACAAATGGAATGTTCTAGGACCAATAATTTTAGAGTTGTAAAAAAAAAAAAAAGCTGGAAGGTAGATTGTAATCTATTCGTGAAAGACTTCAGTTGTCACCCTGAGTAAGATGGCCTTTGTCCCAAAAGGTAAAGGAAGCCACTTCAGAGGCACTTTACTCTTTAAATAAAAGAGTAAAACAGTAGGTTTTGTGTTTTAAGAAGACAGTTTGGTTGTGATATAGACAGTAGACTGCAGACAAAGAGAACATTCATAACAGCATGGTGGTGAACCAACAGGAGAGAGGGGAAATTCCAAATAGGGCAATCAAAATGGGGAGAAAAGGTATGCATGGAGTCCAGAAACACCCATGGATCAAGAAGAGTACCAGGTAAAGCCCTGAGAACTGTTTCTTATTTTCAACTGCCAAGAGATTCAGACAGATGTGAAAGAGGCAACAAGGTCCATTGTCCGGCAATGCCTATATAGAAAGTTTAACGACAGCAGCCCAACGTCCATTGCTTGATGAGTCTGCCAGACACCATGAGTCTGTCAGGCAAAAGGTAAAATGTGAAGATGAGAACAAATATTCCTTAACTTGTAAAGAAAATGTGCAGCAGAATTCATTTTGCATAAGGGTATATTACAAACCATAATTATAACTACATCCCACAGGGATTTTTGCATTCTGAATAGGTAGTTAAAGATGGCTTCCTCAGATTTAAGTGGCACATCTTGCTACCACTTGGCAGCTCTTCAAATGTGTCAGCGTCAGGGAATGTATCATTGATCCCTGTGTTCTTTGTTATGTAGGCAGCCTCTGTGCTCTTCAGCTAGCAAAACAGCAATGAAGGGCAAAGTCCCAGGGCCAGTCATCTTTCCTCAGGGAAAGGAGCTGGCAACTCATCAGCCGATCACTTTTGGGGAGTCATTTCTACTAAGTAGCACTCTTACCCAAAGGCGCAGAAAATACTTAGGTTTTCCTTGATAATACTGAGCACTTTTGCAGCAGTTTCTAATCATTAATTAGTTAATCTGAACACCATCCCTATGAGATAGGTAAGGATAATTATCCTCATTTTACAGATGAGAAAACAAACACTAAGAGGTTAAATGACTTTGACAAGGTTATTTAGGAAGCTGGAGAGGCAGAGCTAGAATGCAAACAACTTTCAGACCTGAAGAAATAAAATGCTCTTTTCATCAGCACATAGCAAAAGTAATTCTAGCATATTGAAGCAATCGGTATGATATCATTGTTTTCCTTTTGATCTAGATGGCCTGGGGCCTTAAACCTAGCCCACTGAGTCTCCAGTTAGTGATGGGCAGTGACTATTCCAGCAATCTATGTTGCTTTTGGCTGCCGCCAGTGCTAGACTGGCTGCAAGTACTGGAAGATAATGTAAGAGGACTGAGAAAGAAATATCATAGAGTCATTTTGACACTGAGTTCAAGGAAAAGAAAATTAATTTTAATAGCCCCATATAAAGATATATAACTCTCAAAAAGTAGTTCAAGTAAAACATGTCAAAATATTAGGAGCAAATCAGTATTTATTTCAAACCATTGATTTTAACAGTATGGATAGTCTGTAATGAAAAGAACTTAATAGAGTCTACATCAATATTTGCCAAAAATGACCAAAAAATTGCTGAATTTCCTATATTTCAACATGATAGGTTCGGGAATATGTTCAAGGCTAGATATTAATTTAACATCTATAGTTTAGATATTTCACATAAACAGTTTGACCAAAATTGTGGGTTTTTTCACATCAACTACCTACACACAAGAGTGAATCTATAAAAAATCATTTTGAAATCAAGTGTTCTTCTCATCCATCCTGGCTCTTTCCAAATTTTAATGTGCTCACTGCACTAGTGGAATTATTTCAGCAGCATATCTTTACTTATGGCAACTTTCATATGCATTGTAAAATTATAATTTCTTATCAATATTAATAGGGACTTCCCAGGTATCACTAGTGGTAAAGAACCTGCTTGCCAATGCAGGAGACATAAGGGACATGGGTTCAGTCCTCGGGTTGGGAGATCCCCCAGGGAAGGACATGGCAACCCATTCCAGTATTCTTGCCTGGGAAGTCTGATGGTCAGAGGAGTCTGCTGCTGCTGCTGCTGCTAAGTCACTTAAGTCATGTCCAACTCTGTGCAACCCCATAGACAGCAGCCCATCAGGCTCCACCGTCCCTGGGATTCTCCAGGCAAGAACACTGGAGTGGGTTGCCATTTCCTTCTCCAATGCATGAAACTTAAAAGTGAAAGTGAAGTTGTTCAGTTATATCTGACTCTTAGTGACCCCATGGACTACAGGCCACCAGGCTCCTCCGTCCATGAGATTTTCCAGTCAAGAGCACTGGAGTGGGGTGCCATTGACTTCTCCTGGAAGACCGCAATCCACAGGGTCACAAAGAGTCAGACATGACTGAAGCAACTGAGCTCATATGAACATTAGAAGGTTTATTTATTTATTTAANTTGTTCAGTTATATCTGACTCTTAGTGACCCCATGGACTACAGGCCACCAGGCTCCTCCGTCCATGAGATTTTCCAGTCAAGAGCACTGGAGTGGGGTGCCATTGACTTCTCCTGGAAGACCGCAATCCACAGGGTCACAAAGAGTCAGACATGACTGAAGCAACTGAGCTCATATGAACATTAGAAGGTTTATTTATTTATTTAAATAAATAAATATTCATAGGCTGCCCACTTGCCTGTTGGTTTCATGGGACTAATATTACACAACTATGTCTGCATATTCACATAGACAGAAAGGATGTTATACTTGCCTTTGAGTCATGGTGCCTGCAATTATTTGACTACTATAGGTAGGATTTGGGATATTAAATGTTTTTTGATAAGAATATGTTTCTTAATCTAAAATGTATGTATGGAACCATCTTACACTGTTGGTGGGAATGCAAACTAGTACAGCCACTATGGAGAACAGTGTGGATATTCCTTAAAAAATTGCAAATAGAACTGCCTTAAGACCCAGCAATCCCACTGCTGGGCATATACACTGAGGAAATCAGAAATGAAAGAGACATGTGTAACCCAATGTTCATCGCAGCACTATTTATAATAGCCAGGACATGGAAGCAACCTAGATGTCCATCAGCAGACGAATGGATAAGAAAGCTGTGGTACATATACACAATGGAGTATTACTCAGCCATTAAAAAGAATACATTTAAATCAGTTCTAATAAGGTGGATGAAACTGGAGCCGATTATACAGAGTGAAGTAAGCCAGAAAGAAAACCACCAATACAGAATACTAACACATATATATATGGAATTTAGAAAGATGGTAATGATAAACCTGTATGTGAGACAGCAAAAGAGACACAGATGTATAGAACAGCCTTT
>SJYA01000601.1:1561337-1591877 GCA_006410615.1 Neotragus moschatus | reverse complement strand
AGTAAGCCAGAAAGAAAACCACCAATACAGAATACTAACACATATATATATGGAATTTAGAAAGATGGTAATGATAAACCTGTATGTGAGACAGCAAAAGAGACACAGATGTATAGAACAGCCTTTGGACTCTGTGGGAGAGGGAGAGAGTGGGATGATTTGAGAGAGTGGCATTGTAACATGTATGATATCATAAGTGAAACAAATCGCTGGTCTAGGTTTGATGCAGGATGCAGGATACTTGGGACTGATGCATGGGGATGATCCAGAGAGAAGGTGTGGGGCAGGAGGGGGGACGTGGGGGGTCGGGATTGGGAGCTCATGTACAGTCGTGGCTGATTCATGTCAATGTATAGCAAAACAAATACAGTATTGTAAAGCAAAACAAACTAAAAAATAAAAATTAAAAAAATAATAAAATGTATGTATGTCCTAGGAACAAACATTCTCCTGGGAAAAACTTCAGGAAAGTAAAATAAGAAGAAATGCACCTCACATTTGTAAATCGAGCGTCTAAAACCTATTTTGTATATACTTCATTCTTCTCTATAGTTCATTCAATTTGTATAACATTTTTTTTACTTTAAATTACATGTTTCCATTAAAGGGGAAATTTTAAAATCAAATATAAATAAGAAAAGTCTCACTATTCTTTTTAAGAAATAGGCGTACCTGAGTCCAAAGCATTGAAGCACAACTTAAAATTTTAGTAACATTTTCATAGAACAGAGTAGGGAATAGTTAAGTTCAATTGCAAGATTTCCTAAGCATCTCCTTAAACCATTTCTCATTTTCTTTGATGTTTCTCTCTCCTTGTTTGCAAATATCTCTTCTTACTCTCCCACCAAAACTTTTTTTAGTAACCTTTCTCCTCCCGCCCCCATTTCACCTTCCAGAGCCACTTCACTCCCACTCTTCTCCTTGGACCCTTGAACTGCTACCAGGTTTATCCATCCACTCCTCACACCTTTTTATTTCTACCTCATACTTCACACTTTCTCGACTTTTCCCACATGAATTCTTATCCATGCTCAGCAAATATACTCTACTCAGTAGAGTATACGAATACTCTACTCAGCAAAATATTGGCTCTTTCTCCAGATCCTATGTCTTTAAATACTGAAAGAGAAAGAGAATGTAAATATTTACTACTTGATAGTTTCCCTGTCACAAATCAAAGGGACAAACAAAGAGTAGACGACACTTGTGAAGCTAATTGAAAATGGGAGAGAGAACTGTTAACTCTAATACATGTAAAACTGGCAACGGTGAAACAACTGATAAAGGCCCCATGCCCAGAGAAATTTGAAAGCAGTCTTACAAGTCTAGAGATCTGCCTCTGTGAAATCAAAAAGGGAAAGNAGAGTAGACAACACTTGTGAAGCTAATTGAAAATGGGAGAGAGAACTGTTAACTCTAATACATGTAAAACTGGCAACGGTGAAACAACTGATAAAGGCCCCATGCCCAGAGAAATTTGAAAGCAGTCTTACAAGTCTAGAGATCTGCCTCTGTGAAATCAAAAAGGGAAAGGAAAACGATCAGATACCATAGCAGCCAACACGCCTCCCCCGGTTGGACATCGCTTTCCCAGCAGGGGGTCTCTCTCCTGTATTAGCCTCGCAGAATCAGTGTTCACAATCAATTTCTATTGAGCAGGGACAATTTCAGTCTACTGAGTGAATCTTTGAAAACCTACTAAAGAAAATCTCTAAAGAGGGACTTACTGTGCCACAGCGACCCTGACAATGGCAAAGAAAGGTCACAGGCCTCACAGGATGGTAACCCACCACAAAAGCCTTGGTGTGATTTTTTTTTTTTTTTTTCATTTCTTTTGCTGGCCACTGAGGGCATCAGATCCATTCAGTAATACTAGTGGAAAGAATGGTTTAAAAAAATAGAAAGACACTAGCAAATCAGTGCGACAAAGAAAAAAAAGGAGGAAATGTTCCTGAGGTTTTGCAAGAGGTGTATCTAATGCTATGGAGTATTAGCAAGACCAGTTGAGGTTGGTGACCATTAATAAAGCATGATCCCAATTTTAGCTAATCCCAAGATTAGCACCATCAAGATGGCACTTCACTGTCTTCTTCTTCTTCTGGTGAGGACAGGGAAGCAAGACAGTTATATGTCAGCACTGCACTTAAGTGTGTTGGAAAGAAAATAAACTGTTACTGGGAAGGTCTCATCCTATTCTCCTAAATCAGAGAGAAAAGTGGCCTGGCAGTTGATAATGAAGATATTGGCAGACTGAAGTTTGGTAAATATGTGGAGGCTTAGCATCAGGAATTTCCAATGAGGGGAAAAAACCAAGAATGAACTCACCTTTGAGAGTGAGTACCTATCTCGAATGAATAAAAGGAAAGATTGTGGGTAGAAATGGGCAAATACAGACACACACACACACACACACACACACACACACACAGCTGTAAAACATCGGAAACAGATATAATTTCCTTAAAATGGACTATATTGAAGTTGTTCTCATGAAATTCCCAAATGCTAACATAATTCAGACTCTAGTTGAATCCTAAGTATGAGTAAGTAAAGAACAGTGTTAAAATTTGCTATTCACACAAAGAAAAACATAGTAAGAAAGGGAGGCGTGTGTGTGTGTGTGTGTGTGTGCGTGTGTTAAAACAGATCTGGCACCTTTCAGAATTTAGTAAGCATCAGAAGCGCCTGCAGAGATGCTTTATTAACATAGATTTCTACACTCCACTCCCCAAAGTTATGATTTCAGCAGGTCTGGGTAGGGCCTTCCAGGTGATACAGTTGCTCCTGGTCTATGGACCATACTTTGAGTAGCACTGATCTAAATATGCAACTATATCATAGTCATTTAGGTCTCTTGTAAATTCAGACTTATCACAAGTGATCAGTCAGCAGGGGCTTTAATTTCAGAGCAGTTTGCTGAGACATCCGATATCAATCTTTCAACCTCCATGCACCTCAGCTTTCCTTTATGTGAAATCATAAGATAGTGATCCTTAATTTTCTAGTGCAGTTTGATAATTAGGTGTATTCTTAATGGTGGGTGAGGCCCCTAATTATACAATTAAGGTTCGAAAACCTTTTGAAATCCTAATGTGGAGAATACTTTCACACAAGTGTCCTTGCTACTATTTTTTAAAATCCCTGTAATATCAACCAAATCCAGAAGAAGAAATTTTGCAATCTATAGCCAATTCACACTTGCCCCGGATAGTAATTATAGAAAACTTATGACTTTTCCATTTGTAAAGGCTGAAGCTTTTGAGGAAATAAGTAGATTCCAAATGTCAAGCACTCAACAGAGCCTTCTCTTCCACTAAAGAGGCAGCTGCAGCTGTGTCTAAGGATGGGAAAGTTTCTGATATTAGAAAAGGGATTTACTCTGACCAAGCTTGAATTGACCCAGGGGGCAAAGAGTCATTTGTTCAGTGTCCTTCTCTGAAAGAAAGAGAACATTTTGACCATATTTCTGCCAAGCTTTTTTTATTTTCTAGGACACTCAGCTAAAGAAAAGCAAGTTGATAGAGACATTAATTGTATTTTTCCTATTTTTTTGACTCATAAGTGTAATGAAAATCGTCCTCTAGAAAAATATCTTCTTCACTAAATGCATCACAGAGGTTTGAAAAAAATATCATGCGAATCTGATGATCATAATACTAAATGAACCAGTATTGACAGCGCAAACACTAAGTGGATTCTCCTCTCCTCCCCTCTTTACTTGCCTTGTTTCTCCTTTCTTCGCCTTCCTTTTTCGTTTTCCTTTCTCTTCTCTTTCCTCTGCCCTCTGTCTATCTTCCTCCTAATAAAGGAACATTACATGATTCAAGTTAAAACTCATCATCACCATCATAAATTGATTCAACATCATTAAGTACAATCATGTGGCATTATCATCATCATTATCTCGGGCGGCTGGAGATGCCAAAGCACGTTCCTCCCCTCCTCTCTTTCTTTCCCACAGCTTCCAAGATAAGAGGATCTTTACTCTCACCATCAAACTTCCTATTTCTGAATACAAGCAAAAAGATTATTCTCTTTCCTTCTCCCTTTCCCCAATACTATATACTGCCAATGTAATTTCTATAGTTTCTTCCCTTTATTTGTTTTACCAGTAATTATTTAGAGCTCTTTAACTGCAAAGAAATTGGCAAGAAAAGTTGGCATTGGACAGCATTTTAGATTTCACTCAGTGGTGGAAATGAGTTCCTGTGAAGTCCCAATGAACTGGATTTTTCTATTAACTATTTAAGCAAGCATGCAAGATTACTACTTCAAAGCTTCATCTACTGCAATTACGTCTAAGTATGCCTTCACTGGGAAGATCCTAGATGTGATGTCAAAGGGTCATTTCCAAGTTAAAATCACACCTCACTTTCCATAGTAAAATGAAATGCAGTCACAGCTCACTGAAGGGGAGGATGTGTCCATTGCAGGGTTACAGTGCAAGTCAAGAGATCTTCTTTCCAATAAATAGCTTAGTGTTGCTTCAAACATCATTTTATTTCCTAATTGGTAGCGCATACTTCTTTGCTGGATAAATGGAATGGACTAGGTATGGCCTGATCCTTAATTAATTGGTGTGCTAGCTACTTAAGAGGGTACACACCACTTGTGTTATTAAACAGTGTCATGTCAGATTTAATGGATGTCATTACGGGGGTTCCTCAGGGATCAATTCTTGGACCATTGTTATTTATGATCTTTATAAATAAGCTGACAAGGCAGTGTTCTGACTGTTGTGTGCATCTTTATGCTGATGATACAATCCTGGGTGGGAGAGCTCAGTTGCAGAGTGAACTTTGTAGCAGCCCCGGTGCAGGGGTTCTTTAGATGGAAATTCAACAAAGCAAAGAAACACTTAGGCATTTTGTGCAGGAATTCTTTAAATCTCTGTTCAAAGGTAAGTTAAATGCTCAGATATTAATGTGGTCGGAATGATCTGAGAAAAAGTACTATTTTTGGCTATTATGGACTATTATGCTTGCATTTAAGTCATATCAAGTAAATTGTATTTAAAAACATAACTCAAAATGCTTACTCTGAAAATGTAGAGGAAGATTTTAGCAAATTTCTGCTAATGGAATAATGAGTAATAAGAAAACTAGCTGGTTTTAGCATAGATATTCCCTCTTCCTAAGTGTACTGTCTGACCTTGCCAGTCTGCATGAAACTTCCTACATATTTTCATTTGCACCTTGTGTTAACTTTTCAATCTTCCCACTAGATTTTCAACTTTTTGAGGGCAGGACCATATCTTTAGCTCTGAGTCTCACTGTCTAGCCCACCACAGGTTACATCTTAGATACTAAGAAAATGTTTATGGAATGAGTATATCAGTCTGTGTTTGGGTCAGGAAAAGAGAGCAAGAACTACAAGAGGGAGAAAACTAGAGAGACTACAGGTATTATGAAGAGAAAGAAGCTTAATATAAAAAATGGGAATAATATAAATGTGGGAGATAAAGTTCTAGAAACCAGTGCCTGGAGGAGTGAAGAAACAGTCCATCAGGGCTTTTATCTGAAGCACCGCAGTGGGTGGAGACTCTGGAGCTCACAGAGATATTTGAGAAGCTGCTACTACTGTGGGACAAACAGGAGCTTATAAAGGAGTTTGAGAAGTCTGCTGTTGTGGCTGTAGGTCTGGTCATCCTGACCACAAGGAGTGAGCCCCTAGAATATACTGAGAAGCCCCCATATCTGATGAACACAATCTTCCAAAAGTAATGGCCTGTCCTTTTCTTGGGCTCTCATTGTCAAACTTCAACTTGGGACCCTGCAAAGAAAGGGATTATGGAAGTGTAGGCTGGGCTTTTCCTGCACAAGGAAAAGTAGGTTTTAGGCACACAGAGAGGAGTGATGCAAAGTTAACAGGTATGCAAATAAAGTGCAAACATCCTAACAAAGAGGAAGACTTGTTCACAACTATTGCCCTAGGTAGAGGAAGACTGTTTTAGGACATTATTTAGATATAAGTTAAACCAACAGAAGAAAATATCTGACATCTTCTCCGTATCATCATTAAGGTTCGTGTTCATGTTAGTCGCTGAATCATGTCCAACTCTTTGCGACCCCATGATCTGTCCACGGAACTCTCCAGGCAGGAATACTGGAGTGGGTTACCATTCCCTTCTCCAGGGGATCTTCCCAATCCAAAGATTGAACCCAGGTCTCCTGCATTGCAGGCAGATTCTTCACCATCTGAGCCACCAAAGAAGTCCTCTTTAAGGTTAGCCTGTGAGATAATAAAACAAACATGGGCAAAGGAATAAAAAGCACTGTCTTTGTCAATAAGTGTTTTTGTTCTGATAGACTAGGAAAATTAATACAGTAAACAGGAGTTAGTTATTTTATTGAGGATGACTGAGGATTCAGGGTCAAGAATAATTTATATTTTATGATTTAACACCTAAGTATCCCCAGAGAGTGTTGCTAGTTCTCTGTCTTTGGGGTATCATAGACATGGCTGTCATTGAATCTACCAGAAATAGTCTTGCCTGTCCTAGCTTGGAAGATAGTGATTGGATTGTTGTGGGTTTAGGGCTATCCTGTGTGAACACCCTTCCAATCACTTCTTTCATATCACACTCTACCTTCACACAACAACAAACCACAAATAATAGTACTATAAACAAATGGCTCTTGACTGTTGCACTTAGGCGCAATATCAGTTAATTATTGTAATTCTGTGCAGGGAATGTGCCATTATTTCTCTCTGAACTAAAAATAGTAAGAATGGACTTGGGGTCATGACTTAGTTAAGACAAAATCCAAGAGAGAACAAAACTGAAGGATCTCCCTTTTTTTTTTTTTTTTTTTTGGCTTATATGTCCAAAAGTTTTCTTTTTAAAAAATTTCCTATGGTTTGTACATAAAGAAGACATAACTCTTTTTTAAGGTAGAAATTCAGATAATATGACTATAGTTAGGGTTCATTCATTTACTCTGTGAATAATAATGAAGAAGCATTTAATATGTACATGTCGTTATATTAAGTCCTATGAGGGATATAAAATGAATCTAAAGTAAGCTGTATTCATAATAAATTTACAATCTCCTTAGGAAAATAAAATAAGCTCATAAATAACTCCAGTGCAGTGTGAAATATAAGTGATAAAATATTTAGATATACTACTGTGTGAGTAGTGAAACCAGGGACGCTGGTCATTGTGTTTTGCTTTGTTGAATGAGTATAACTTGAATTCTCTCCAATTGGGTTTCTAGTTCCTACATTAAACTGCTTTTAACAAGGTTACTCATGACCTTCAAGTTGATCAGACTTTATCTTAGTTCACATGTCAGTGTTAGTAGACAGAGTTGGCTATTCCTTCGGACTTTTTCTTCACTTGACTTCCAAGATATTGAAGCCTTTTCTCCTGTCTCCTTGATTGCCTCATCTTAGTCACCTTGGCTTATTCTTACTATACTCCACTTATACTGGCCCACTTGCTGTTCTTCAGGCATTCCAGGTACACTCATACCATAAAGCCTTTACTCTGAGTGTTCTTCTATCTAGATCATTCTTTTTCCAGATAACCACATGGCTAACTCTCTCACTTGCTCCAAATCTTACCTCAGATATTCTAGTGGGCTGAATAGTGACCCCTCAAAATACATGTCCACATCCTGACCCCTAGGACCTATGAATGCATTGTTGTTATTGCTCAGTTGCCAAGTCTGGTCCAACTCTTTGCAACCCCATGGACTGCAGCATGCCAGGCTCCTCTGTCCTCCACAATCTCCCAGAGTTTGCTCAAATTCATGTGCATTGAGTCGGTGATGCTATCTAGTCATCTTATCCGGTGCCACCCCTTCTCCTTTTGCCTTCAATCTTTCCCAGCATCAAAGTCATTTCCAGTGAGTTGGCTCTTCACTTTAGGTGGCCGAAGTATTAATACACCCTTACTGAGGAAAAAAAAGAATCTTTGTAGATGTAATTATGTTAAAATCCTTGAAAATCCTGGATTATTTGGTTATTCCTTAAATCCAGTGATATGTCCTTGTAAGAGACACACAGAGGAGAAACATAGAGAAGGAAGAACACACAGAGGAGAATGTCATAGGATGATATGAAACCATGACATACTGAAGTTATGTACGCCCAAGCCAATGAATGTCAGGAGCTACCACAAGCTGAAAGAGGCAAGGCAGGATTTTCTACCTGGCACTTCAAAGGGAGTGCAGTACCATCCCAACAACACCTTGAACTGGGCTTCTGGCCTCCATAGCTGAGAAAAACAAATTTATGTTGTTGCAAGCCACCTTGTTTGTAGTAACTTGTTGCAGAAGCCCTAGGAATCTAATAATAGATGCCAAGTTTTCAATGAATCTTACTTTGACCACCCTTTTAAAAATGTCTTCCTCTGTTGCTGCGCCCCTGATACTTCCAGTTTTGCTTACCCTGCTCTATTTTTATGGCACATATCACCATCTAAAATCCCATAAGTTTACTTTTCCAAATATGTATTGCTTACTATCCATATCTTACTAAGAAATACAACCCACAATGGCAAAGATTTTTGTGTGTTTTGTTCACTGATGTATCCCAATTTCCTAAAACAGTATCTGGCACATGTCGGATACTTATATATATTTGCTAATGAAAGCGCAGTCACACAGCTTCCCCGGTGGCTCAGCAGTAAAGAGTCTACTTGCCAGTTCAGATCCCACATGCCACAGAGCAACTAAACCCATGCACCACAACTACTGAACCTGTGCTCTAGAGCCTGGGAGCCACAACTACCGAGACCATCTGCTACAATTACTGAAGCCTGAGCATCCTAGAGCCCATGCTCCGCAGCAAGAGAAGTCACCACAGTGAGAAGCCTGTGCAAGGCAACTAGAGAAAGGACCCTGCTCGCCCCCTCGCTGCAACTGGAGAAAAGCCTGGCAGCAACGAAGACCCAGCACAGACAAACATTAAGAAAGAAAGAAAAAGAAAGCATAAAGCACAGTCACTAAATGAGAAAACACAGAAAATGTTTAAGGAACAATGAGGTACACAGTCTTGAGTTTACCAGTGGATCCTTGTAATATAAACCCAGGAAATCAGATTGTGAGAAATCTAGACTAAAAAAGACAATACACTGAAACATAAAAACCTACAGAAATTTATTTTGTGTAGGTACATTGTGTGATCAGAGCTATGATTCCTCAGGCATAATTGATGATTCCTTCCTAGTTGAGAAAGTCATCCTATAAAATTTCTGGCCTTTCATGGCTCTTTCATTCATTTCCATCAAGGAAGAGGGGAACTTAGTTCATGGTGAAATTGATAAAGGGATAAACTGGAGTAGTTCAGAATATGCATTCCTCTTTTGAGAGACTACTCACAGGATGCATCTGATCTGCTCTCCAACATCACTAATTCTTAAGAGGTCCAGGTCCCTGCCTGGAAAAGCTTGTGAAAGTATAGCTAATCTAACTGACAGAGGAATAGCTAAGGAACCTGCAGAGAATTCATGTTTTCTACTCCATTACACCATGACCTCACTAGACAGAGTTACCAGAATAGGCAAAGATCCTTTGTTCACTGGTATCAGATAACACAAATTTTCTCCAATTTGTGATTTTCATATTACATCTTATTTGATGCAGAGTATAAAATGAAAAGACACCCAAAAAGACAAAAAGAAAGTGTTTGGAAGATAGAAGCATAGCATCACTTTTAAAATTGAGAATTAAAAACATTTTGTAAACTGTACTTAGAGCCATCAGGACACATTAGTCTTCTTGTAGATAAGTCAAAGTTACTATTTTTCAAAAGATAGAAGGTTAGTACCTTTGCCTAAATCTAAGTTTTATATCTTACTAGCTCTTTTAATCTGACCAATTATTTTGTGTCTTTTGACCTCAATTTCTTCATGTTTAACTTAGGATAAATTTTTGCTCATATGCTCAGTGCTAAGTGACCTGTGTTCATGTGAACCTCCATATTTCCATGAGAAGGAATTTCTGCTTTAATAACACTGCTAGTTTCTCTTCCACTCCCTCATCTACTTACCTACTTGGGTTCTGAGTGAAAGAAGTGANTGTTTAACTTAGGATAAATTTTTGCTCATATGCTCAGTGCTAAGTGACCTGTGTTCATGTGAACCTCCATATTTCCATGAGAAGGAATTTCTGCTTTAATAACACTGCTAGTTTCTCTTCCACTCCCTCATCTACTTACCTACTTGGGTTCTGAGTGAAAGAAGTGACCATGTTCTGCTCAATGCTTTGTTTGTTTGCTTGTTTGTTTGTTTTTGAATGTGGCCATTTAAGGGATATATATACACATATATATACACATATATATGTGTATATATATATTTGGTTTTTTCTGCTACTCTATGTTGTAAGCTTAAGGAGCAAGGCCCAGTGGGTAGAGGCCTGCAACCATCCACCCACTCCATGACTGGGAAATAAGTTTTTCTAATTAGAAGGAAAAGTATTAGCAAATCTACTGTGACCACACATATATCCTTTGTCCTCAATTCAGCCTTCATCAATAACAAAACTTAATTTTCCTTCCATCTCACTGATTTCTGTATTTATTTTCATATGGTTCCAAACTTGGGTAGAGAAGAGGTACATTATGAANAAGGGGACAACAGAGGATGAGATGGCTGGATGGCATCACTGACTCGATGGACATGAGTTTGAGTGAACTCCGGGAGTTGGTGATGGACAGGGAGGCCTGGTGTGCTGCGGTTCACGGGGCCGCAAAGAGTCGGACACGAATGAGTGACTGAACTGAACTGAACTGATACACAGGAACGTATTTTTATTCACAAACATAAACACTTAGATTAGTGATTGACTATCCTCTATCCAAGTTGACATACAAAATTAACCAGTAGGAACACCATAATGAAAATTAATAATCAAGCCCTAGCTTGGGGGAAAATGACATAGAACTTTTTTTCTGAAAAAGAACTCATTTTAAAACTATAAAAAGAATTACTTTCAATCAAAAACAAAAGAGAAACAATGCAATAAAGACAGGTAAAAAACCACATGTTTTACAATAGATTTATGTATAATTAAAAACACAAATAAAATGCTACTCAACATTATTTGTTATAAGGAAAATACATACTGAAATTACAATGAGAAACCATTGCTTACTCATTAGAAAAGCAAAGGTCAAAAAAGCTGGCAATACCAAAGGCTGGTGAGAATGTGAAACAACTAAAACCCCCCTATACTGCTCATGGAAGTCAAGCTTGGTAAAATCACTTGGAGAGCTGTTATGCAATTTCTTATAAAATTAAGTATACACTCATATGTAAACTAGCGAAATAACTTCTATGTTAATGCCCCCCAAACATGAAATAATAAGTCCAAAAATTTGTGCAAGAATGTCCATGGCAGCCTTGTTCAGAATAGTCAGTAGCTAGAAAGACCCAAATGTCCATCTACAGGAAAAGTGGATAATACTCTGTCATGTGGAAGATTACTAAGCAATATAAAACAATGTACTATTGATATACACAACAACATAGATGACTCTCCCATCTCGGGGAGGAAGGACACATGCAAAAGTACGGTTGAGTCCCTTTGCTATTGACCTGAAACTGTCACAACATTGCCAATCAGCTATTGTTGTTCAGTCACTAGGTCGTTTCCAACCATTTACAGCTTCATGAACTGCAGCATGCTAGGCTTCCCTGCCCTTCACTATCTCCCAGAGTTTGCTCAAACTCAGGAGATGAGTCAGTGATGCCATCTAAACGTCTCATCCTCTGTTGCCTCCTACTCCTCTTGCCTTTAATCTTTTCCAGCAACAAAGCCTTTTCCAATGAGTCAGCTCTTTGCATCAGGTGGCCAAAGGTTTGGAGCTCCAGCTTCACCACCAGTCCTTCCAATAAATATTCAGGGCTGATTTCCTTGCTGTCCAAGGGACTCTCGAGTGTCTTGTCCAGCACCACAGTTCAGAAGCATCAACTCTTCAGCACTCAGTTTTCTTTATAGCCCAACTCTCACATCCATACATGACTACTGGAAAAGTCCTATCTTTGACTAGTCAGACCTTTGTTGGCAAAGTGATGTCTCTGCTTTTTAATACACTATCTAGGTTTGTCATAGATATTCTTCCAAGTGTCTTTTAATTTTATGGCTGCAGTCACCATCTGCATTGACTTTGGAGCTAAAGAAAATGAAATCTGACACTGTTTCCACATTTTCCCATCTACTTGCCATGAAGCTATAGGACCGGATGCCATGATCTTCGTTTTTTGAATGCTGAGTTTTAAATCAGCCTTTTCAGTCTCCTCTTTCACCTTCATCAACAGGGTCTTTAGCTCCTCTTCACTTTCTCCCATTTAAGTGGGATCATCTGCATATCTGAGGTTGTTGACATTTCTCCTGACAATCTTAATTTCAGCTGGTGATTCATCCAGCCTGGCAATTTGCATGATGTACTCTGCCTATAAGTTAAATAAGCAGGATGACAATCCTCCTTTCCCAATTGTGAAACAGTTTGTTCTTCCATGGCTGGTTCTAACTGTTACTTCTTGACATGCATACAGGTTTCTCAGGAGGCAGGTAATGTGGTCTGGTATTCCCATCTCATTAAGAATATTCCACAGCTTGTTGTGATCCACACAGTCAAAGGCTTTGTTGTAGAGAATGAAGCAGAAGTAGATTTTTTTTTTGAAATTTGTGTGCTTTTTTGCTTTTTCTATGATAATCAGCTATACACCAATATATGTTTTTTTAAAAAAAAACTTTTTATTTTATATTAGAATCAGCTATACTACAATATAAAATAACAAGTTAAAAAAAAATATGAGTGAAAGAAACCAGATGTAGAATAATATATATTGATGATTAAATTTATATGATGTCTAAGAATAAGCAAAATTAATCTTCAGTGATATAATCCAAAGGAATAACAGGAATGAACTGTTTAGGAGAGTCATGAAGAAATTTGCTAGAATGAAGGAAATTTACTGTATCTTATTTGGGTGCCAGTTACAATGATCAAATATACAATTGTCAAAATGCATCAACCTGAAGTTTTTAAGGTCTCTGTAATTTATTGTTTAAGAATTAACCCTCAGTGAAAAATAAGAATAAAACATAAGGTACAATAGCTTCTTGAAGAGACAGTTTACTGCTACTGCTTTATAGAAGCAGTTTCCAAAATCTTGGATTAGAAAGAAAGAAAGTGATACTCTAAAGAAGGTGCTCTTTTTTTCCCCAGAGAAAATGGCATGCTGCTTGATATTATTCATTTACCTCTAGAGACAGAAAGTGAAATAAAAATAGTAGAACTGCTTTTCTCTGAAACAAAAGAGATCAAGTCTAATCAATTTGTGTTCATCGTTTGTGAAGAGATAGAAGCTTGACACACAGAAGCAGTTTCATTAAATTTTTGCTTAAACTATTATACTGGTCTACATTTCAAAGGAGAGTTAATTGAAAGTGAAAATATTTGGGGTTTGAGTTCTTTTTTTTAAATATATCATGTCAGTCCTATCTGAAATATATAGTATCTGTAAGTCAGATATGAAAGCAAGACAAAGCTTGTTAAACACACATGGATACCAAGGGAATGGTTTCCTTAGCAATGATACCCACATGGACTAAGCATCCAGCTCAAATTTATGAGAGAAGGCACACAAAGACAGAGTGCTAAATTGCTTAGATTATTACATGTGGACTACATGTAGAATTTGACTAATGTATAATGAAATGTTTCACACTAAAAAGTTCTTTCTTTGAAAGAATTTATCTAGTACCATTGAGCATTCATGTCTCATACTACACATACATAAATACATATATATTTATGTATATATGTGTATTTATATGTGACTAATACTATAATATCTGGCATTTTGAGGAACTGAATTTGCTGGAATGTTCTACATCCATTTTTCAATGATGACAATAGCAAATTTTTTGACAGAGATTGAAGAAAAAATAATAATATAGATGTTTACTTTGGAAGATATTTTCTAGGGAGATGGTTTTAAGCAAAGATATATTACTTGAATCCTAGAGCTGAAAGGAATTAGGGGTCATCTGGTTCATCTTCTATGGCCAGACTAGAACTCTCTCTACTACACTGACTGATGACCCATCTGTCTCTGATTGAATTCTTTCAGCACCAGGGAAGTTTCTACTTTGGAAATCAGCCTAATCAGATTCCTCTCTTGAGAAAAATTAATGTAGAGTTGTAAACACTGATTTTTTATAAGCTCTGGAGTTGAAAGTTTAAACAGAGTGAAACTAGAGATTCAAATAAAATTGGGAGAAAGATAAGTGAGACAATGTGAAGGACAAGAAGCCAAGTTATCCAAAAGGATAATGTTAGAGGGGAAAAGAAACAGGAAGCCATACACTCCTCGCCACAGTTGTCTTGCTTTCTGCCTCTTTCTCTCTACGTACTCATCCAAGCATTTTGCAGTCATCTGTGCTTGGGTTTAAGTACCTCAAAACATGTGCCACTTTGAGGGACAGCTGAAAACTGATCTAAACAAATAATTAGCATTGTCTGAAATGGCAATTATAGAGGCCCCATGTGATCTCACCACTCGAGTACCAGTCTTGGTTATCTCTTCTTGGTGTACAGAGAGATGTTTGGATTCTCAGAAGATGGAGCCTCAGCAGGAAGAAGCTGAAGAAATTAAGACTTTAACAGTTTGCCAGGACCACTGGAAGATGGATCCATTTTTGCCAATATAAAGTATTGCTGTTAAAACAAGAGTCTTTTAAGCTAAAAGTAATGAAAATTCTCTTATATAAGTGATCAGTGGCTGTAGAATATTATTTCAGTTCTGTGAAATCATAAGAGAAGGAAAAAAGTAAAGATTTTAACAAGAGAAACTGGTCAAAAATACAATAATCACGAATTTGAAAAACTTTTCTTTACCTTTGTCCAAGAAAATATGCTCACTTCCATCTATACAAGTTCAGGTAAATTCACTGTTTTTGTTATGCAAACACTGTGCATTAGTTTGAAAGGTGACTTTTTCCTTAATCTTCTTTGTTACCCATTTTTGACAGTTTTAGGGTACTTCTTCCTTTTGGTTTTATTTTCTGGATACACTTATTTCCTTCCATAAAAAGTATACACCTTCACAATTGTAAGCATTTTTTCAGGTTTCATCTCTAGGGAAAGAAGTTTATCTCAAAAGTCGCCTATTGCTGACTTAGAAATCCAATTCCATCATATCTATGGATAAGAGTGCCTCAGAGTATTATTAAATGATGTGGAATAGATGGATAAGCTTCAGGTATTTACCAGAAAATCGGAGTATAATTCCTTCTCCCAGAAAAGAAACTTAGCAATTATATTTTTTAAAAAAGTTTTGTTAATCCCTATAGAGTGCCAAAAAAGAAAAACATAAAAAATCAAATGTCTGAAACATGCTGATTATTCTAGTTATAGCTACATATCAAGACCATTTAGAGAATAAAAGTACTTATTGTCTTCCAAATTTAAAAGAAATTCTTAATTTAAAAGAAAATAGGAAGCTGAGTGAAAAATTCAGTTCTTAAAATGTTTAAAAAGTCTTCCATTTTAGTTGCCTTTTAAATACATGTCCTACTCTAAGGTAACATCATTTTCAAGAAATTGCCATGGGATATATATTGACACAAGGAATTTGGTAACAGATGTTAACATTAAATATATGTATCCACTAATGTCCTGTTTTGAAATATGTCCTGAGATGATAATTAGAAAATGCAGACACATACCTATATATTTACATATGTATGTGTGCATGTTTCAATATTCACTGAAATAGATTTTATAATGGAAAATATCCTAAACATCACTTGTAAGGAATCAAGTAAAAGATATATATAATCAGAATCTGTGCATACATGCATGCTTAGACATTTAGTTATGTCTGACTCTTGGTGACCCTTTGGACTGTTGTGTGCCAGGGTCTTCTGTCCATGGGATTGTCCAGGCAAGAATACTGGATGGGTTGCCATTTCCTTTTCCAGGGAATCTTCCTGACCCAGGGATTGAACCTGTGTCTCTTATGCCTCCTGCATTAGCAGGTGGGTTCTTTACCACTGGCACAACCTGGGAAGCCCATAATGCACAATGGGTGAGATTATTTATAAGCAGACTAATTAAGAGAAGCCAAGGTTTGGTGGACACCATGTAAGTAAAAATTTTTATGAAGGATTTGTTATATGGCCATGAGATCCATCAACCTGCCAAAAACAGCTTAACTAAAGGCCTTTAGTTTTGTAATATCACTTGGTAGCTTGAAACAATGACATTTATTTTCTCATAATTCTATAAATCAGGAATTTAAATAGCGTTCCTCTGGGCATTTCTTCAGTTCCACATAGTATTAGCTGAGGCCACTTATGAGGTTAAAGTCAGTTGATAGCTGAGGATAAGACCTCCCAAGATGGATTCATTACATGTCTGGAACTGTGAAATATATGGAAAATTAACATCTCTCACTCTTTTTCTCTCTTTCTCTTTGTCTTTTTCCATGTGACTTTCTGTAAGGCTACTTTAGATCTTGTTACATGCCTCTAAATCCCATTATAATCTAGTAGATTTGACAGTATATTGGGGGCAGATAGTGATAAGGTATTCAGCCATCAGCATGCCACTACAGGTGACCACAGTTCCAAAATTTGGATTTTAGAGCAAAGTTATGCTATGCACATACTTATTTTCCTTTGAGAAACAGCTTCTGATTTCTACTAAGATTTAGTAAAAACTCAACACATGGCTGTGGGCTACCAAGGAACAGTGCAATCCACGTTTTCCCTTTCAAATTCAACATTGTCTCTAGTTTGTTGTCTTACAAACGCAGCATTGTGAGTTTCCCCTTACAAACTCAGCTATCTGTGCAAGCACCCCATCACCAAATAGAAGTGTTCTATAGCAGACTGAGCTTTGAGAAAAAGCCCCAAAATACAAAAACTACATGAGCAAGTGGCTCGGATTTTCAGTCCCTACCTACTACATGGCTTCTTCTATTTCAGCTCTTAACTATGACTTTACGGAGAAGTATGCATAACCAAGTGACAAAAAACAGAAATATCAGGCCTAGTTTACAGATGGCTCTGCATGATACGCTGGTACTACCTAAGTGGATGATCACAGCACTCTACTTTGTAGGAGAATGGTGAAAGAAAATTCACCAATCAGCAGAACTTCAAGTAGTGCGCCTGGCTGTTTGTTTGAAAGGAGAGATGGCAAGAGGTATAGATCTACATTGATTTTTGAGCAATGGCTGAGTGTTCAGAAACTTAGAGGAAACACAACTGGAAAATTATGTGAGAAGAATTCTGAGGGAAAGATATGATCATAGATTCTCTGATTGGTCACAGTGAGGAAAGATATTTATGTCCCACCTGAAAGCTCATCAAAAAGCAACCTTAGCAGAAGAAAGCCTGTTTGACTATCAGTCATCTTTCTTTTCCCATCTGACCTTGTTTTTCCCCAAAAGGATTACGAACAAAGAACCCACAGTGACAAGGGTGGATGAGAGGCTACACAGAGGCTCAGATACGTGACCTTTCAACTACCAAGGCTGTAACCACTGCCAGGTGTCTACCTGGCCCACAGCAGAGACCAACCCTAAGACCCCATATGGCAGCAGTTCCCACATGGTAGAGATCCTTGAGCTGCTTACCTAGTGTTGGCTGATTACATTTGAACACTTCCCTCTTAGAAGGGATAGAACTTTGTTCTCACTGGAATAGATACTTTCTGTGGATACAGATTTGCCTTCTCTGCCCACAATGCTTTTGCCAATATCACCACTGTGGACTTACAGAATGCTTTATTCACCATCTGGGTATCCCACTCAGCACTGATTCTCCACAGGGAACTCATTTTATAGCAAATGAAGTGTGGCAATGGGCTTGTGTTCAAGGAATCTACTGGTCTTGCCACATTTCCCATTGCCCTGAAGCAGCTAACCTGACAGAATGATAAAATGGCCACTTGAATAATTAGTTACAGCACCAAGCGGATGACAGCACCTTGTAGACCTAGGATAATGTTCTCCAGGATGTGGTCTACACTCTGTATCGGAAGGAATGAATTTCCCTCATACCTAAGATTCGCATGTCTGAAATCAAAGAATAAATACTGGGAGTAACTCTTTCCACTATTAATCTTAATTATCTACTAATGAATTCTGTTCTTTTCATTCTTGCAATTTACAGCTCTATTTGTTTTATAAGTTTTAGTTCCCAAGAGTAGTATATTTCCACCAGGAAATACAACTGTAGTTCCATTAAACAGGAAACTTTAGGCTCTTGGTATTAGTGAACCAAGGGCAAAAAGGTTTATTAGTGTACTGAATTTGATTATTGGCTCTGACTATTAACAGTAAATTGTGTTGCTTCTACGTAATGAAGACAGGGAAAACTATATCTGAATACAAATCATTGTAGGCACCTCTAAGCACTCCAATGTCCCATGATAAAAGTTAATGTAAAACATCAACAACAGGTAGAAATACAGGCAGGAATACTTTTGGCATAGATTTTTCAAAGACGAAGTTTTGAGTCAGCAAACAGTAAAGGGACCATGACCAGCTGAGTCGCTTGCTAAGGTCAAAAGAAATATGGGGAGTGGAAAAAAGTTTAGAAATACCATAAATGAGAATGGTAATGGTAATGAGTATTTCCTCCTTACTTTGATAGAAATGTTATAGCAAATTTCCTCCTTTGCATTCTTTGGTCTCTCTGCTTTCCGTTCTTTTTTTCTCTATAGCTTGCTGCTATAGTTTAATATAAATGAAATTCCTCAGTCTGAAGTAATTTGGTCTCTCTGCTTTCCATTCTTTTTTTCTCTATAGCTTGCTGCTATAGTTTAATATAAATGAAATTCCTCAGTCTGAAGTAATTTAGGGTGAGATATTATGATAGTCAGAGAAGGCAATGGCACCCCACTCCAGTACCCTTGCCTAGCAAATCCATGGATGGAGGAGCCTGGTATACTGCAGTCCATGGGGTCACTAGCAGTTGGACATGACTGAGTGACTTCACTTTCACTTTTCACTTTTATGCATTGGAGAAGGAAATGGAAACCCACTCCAATGTTCTTGCCTGGAGAATTCCAGGGACAGGGGAGCCTGGTGGGCTGCCATCTATGGGGTTGCACAGAGTCGGACACAACTGAAGTGACTTAGCAGCAGCAGCAGCAGCATTATGATAGTAAATAAGACATTTCAACACTCAATAGATTATGAAATATCAGCAAAACTGTGGGCAAGAAAAGCAAATCCTCACCCAAAACAAGTTTTTATTCAAGTTACATTCAAAGTGTGGCCATTTTCAGGATGTAAAGAGAACTAATGAAACAACTTCTATCAGGCAAACTGGTCCCCCTGGGACTGAGGCTACACAGAGGGCTCTATGTTGACTTTTGGTGTTGGACTAGTCAATCTTTGAACAGGGACCATAACCAAATCAGTAGTAGAAAGTCTAGGTTAGCATCGCTATGTACAACCTGAATTCCTGCCATCATGGCCACTTTGTACAAGAGCATCTTGCACATGAGGCCAGGGAAGAGGAGACACTGCCTCAAAAATTAAGATTATGAAATTTAATCACTTGCAAAAGCACTGGTAGAATAAAGAGAGAGAGAGGAGGGAGGAAGGGAGGAAAACAGAGGAAGAACCATGGTTTCTCCTTTCTTTCTGCCTTTTGATCCTCTGCTTTTCTGTCTCTTAATAATAAAACCAAAGAAATGCAATTTGCAAACTCTTGGCCCCAGCATCACATAGCAGTATTGAAGGATAGGTAAGGAGTGGGAAGATAGTAGAAAAATAGTTGGCACATTAACCCCATTACGTCTTATTATGAAACCCCTAACAGTAAAGCAGAAATACAAATAAACTGAAATAAGGCATATGAATCAAGAGCAATTGGCAGTCTTTTAGGATTTAATAATAACATTACTGAAAATTACCAGCTACCTATACATGGCCTTTATTGTCATAATCAATATTTTTACCCACTCTATTGTGTATTTTTAGTTCTTTAAAATTAATATTCAAATATTTCATAATACATTTAATGAAGAATAGGATAAACTGCCACCAAAGGGCCATAGATCTGAAGTGATATAAACACGTAGAGAATTCTCCTAACAGAAGAAAGGAAAACACAGTTGCCAATTAGATTGTGAGCCACTTTTACTTGAAATTACAAAGAATTTCTAGGAGGTAGAGTGGGTGCATTTCAGCCCTGAAAAATTATGTTCCTGTCTCTACTTTTTTGTCCACCTAAATAATACTAGATCTGTAGTCCTCTGAGATACAGCTTGATTCAAGCTTTAACTGTTTCACGCATATGTTACAGCTGTGGTTCCAGCAGATGTAAACAGAATAGCTTTGCACTGACAACCAAAAAATTCTTGTGAATGAATACTGATTACATATGCACAGCAGTTTATCTAGCACAATGGGCCATTTTGCCCTATTAAGTATAGTACATGAAATTCAAGCTTATCAGAACGATGGCAATGTCTTGTGTTTGGACCTGACTGCAACAAATTTCCAGACATTCTTGATTCTTCAGCTGACTGTCACTGACTCTCTGATCTTGGGCAAGTCATTTAAACTTTCAAAGTTTGATTCTCCATCTGTAAAATGGGATAATTAGATTGATTTTAAGATGTTCAGATGAAAGGAATGATGTAAGTGCATAATAATCTTCTCATCATTAGGAAAGCAAGATTGTCTACTTAGGAAAGTGTGTAGTACTAGAAAACTAGGGTCAAAGGAAAAAGACACATAAGAAGATTTTTATAATTACACAAAGCTAATTTGACTAACATTCATTAAGACAGGTATCTATTTTATTCCACACATTATCTCTTCTGCAAGATAGAAGATTCTATCTTTGCAGTTCTTTAATGATACTAATGTCCCCACAAATGAATTCACTATGATTTATTGTTCCCATGAGAATTTTAAAAGCACTGCTCAATATTTTTTTCTAAATGCTTAAAATGCTCTCTACAAAAGAACATTATTTTGTTGCCTTGAGATTAAATGTAGATAAAAATGCACATCTAGTTCTTTTAGATAATACCATTTAGGTTTTGAACTTATCAAGTCAAAGAATAGTAGATATTCTATACAAGATTTAGATTCTTGTCTTCCTTTTGGTAAATAGTACCACTGAGGTTATAATTTCATAAAAAGCAAAGTGCACCCAATTTTGATATTATTTTAAGACATTCTTTGAAAGTAAGGTCCAAAGGTGGTCTGTTTTCAAGCTGTTCCATGAAATTGGGCACTGATTTTAGGACTGACTAGAATAAATTATGAAAGTGATATTTTAGATACATAAATACAATAAAATTATTAAATTTCTTTCCACTATCTTTTTCTCTGGGAAATATATTTAAGATTTTTAATTCTATGTATTGGTCAATAATGTGCACCTACTTACAAGAAAATAAATAAATAAAATATGTGTGAGAGAGGGAGAGAAGGAATGGGAAAAGGGAGGAAGACATCTTCAGGGATAGCTTAAGTTTTATCCTGCTTCTAAACCTCCAATGCAGCTGATTCAATTGTCTTTTCTCCAAACACTGAAGCATCTTGCAGGAGTTCTAACTTTTAACTGAAATGTTTATGTATAAACACTACATCTATATAGTCATCAATTCCTTTCTACAGATTAGTCACATTAAGTTTTGCATGTAATTAATAATGACATAATTTTTAAACAGTTACAACCTTAAAACCATGAAGAGGTAATAATCTGGGAAAACCAGGTATAAAAAGGAAGCATCTGAGGAGTGGTTTTCTGGGGCAGCTCTTTGGTTTCTTTCTGGAGTAAATGGAAGTGTATGATTAATGAAATCTTAGATTTTTAAAACAAAGTGACTAGTTAGATAATTGCCTTAAGTCTTTTACCCAAAGGGGTAAACTTACCAATAGGTTCTCTTTACACTGTCAGAGAAGACCTCCATTCTCAAATGTATTAATATGTGGGCATAATTTTAAAATTTTGTGGATTAATGCAAACAGGGACAATATATTAAGCAAACTTAAAAGTGAAATACTTCCTTTTATCCCTCTACTGAATATCTTCTGAATATCTGGCTATTCTTATGCCTCCTTTAGGTTACATCTATGCGGCATGCTGGCCTTCACTGGCTGTCATGAAAGGACTTGATATATGACCTTTTCCTTGTGGCTGGGAGAAAGGTGGGGGATATTTGAAAACACAAAGTTCAAATGATATAGCTAACTTCAGAATAAACTGAGTGAACAATGACATATGAGTTCAGCACTGTGAAAGGAGTCAAAAGTAGTGATTTAAGGACAGAGAAAATTCTTGCTAAGTAATGAGGCAGCCCAGGATAATTGAATTTTAAAAAGATCCAAAGAGTTGGCTGGAGATACATGAGCAAAGTCTAACTTTCTGGGAAGAAGAATGGTAAGGGTCCAGTAAGTTGTCTGGGGAGGTTTCCCAGGGGACCAAAATGAAAATGAGAAAAAGGGCAGAGCATGGACATATGGGGTGAAAGCTAAATTCTGATGATCATGTTGGTACTATATATAAATTTTCTTATTCAACTCTCAAATTGAAATGGCCATTAGCATACTTATAAAACTAAGTATTAGTAGTCATACAGCTAGAAAGAGGCAGAAACTGCATCAAAACCTGAATCATTTTTACTTCACAGCACATGACCTTTACAAATATCTTTCATTTTGCAGATAAGAAAACTGAAATTAAGTCATTTGCCCAAAGTCACATATACTTAGAAACAGCAATAAAGACAGTCATCCTGATACCAGTGGAAGGTAGCTGACTAATTCCAGAGCACACATACTGTTGGATTAAAGAACCGAATAAAACACCATAGTTTATTCTCAGCAATGCAAAGATTGGTTATAAGAGAGAATTCAGGCAAAAAGAGACTTCAGGTAGGAAGCAATTAGACTGCTAGCTTTATCCACCTCTTGGAAAGACATTTAAAAAACTTCCTAATCAAGAAAAAGAATAAGGCTAAGATTTATTGGGCCATCTCTATACAAGAAGTCAAATAATTAGCAATTCACGATATGCAGAAGGCCAGGAAATTCTAGCAGTTGCTGCCTGTAAGAGCAATCAATACTCCAGTTAGGAGGTCTGGGGCTACATCCAGTAGGGAGGTTTTTATCAGCCATATTGATGCCACAGACAAATGAACAGAGAGCAATGGAAACTAGAAAACAGAGCTAGAGAGTAGAACGATAGTCAATCTATAAGTAGAACTCAGAATCACTGATCAGAAATGAGTACAGAATATATAAAAGTAAGCAAAAGAATGCTTTTGGATGTAGGAAACAGCATTTTTTTCCTAGACAACCTATAAGTGATGCAATCACCAGGGGCAAAATGCATTAAACTATCATACTAAGTCTTACAAGAAATTGATATATTAATAAATTAACAAATATATTCTGACTATGTTCTAGCTGGTATACAACAATGAATAAGACAAAGTTTCCACCCTNTTTGGATGTAGGAAACAGCATTTTTTTCCTAGACAACCTATAAGTGATGCAATCACCAGGGGCAAAATGCATTAAACTATCATACTAAGTCTTACAAGAAATTGATATATTAATAAATTAACAAATATATTCTGACTATGTTCTAGCTGGTATACAACAATGAATAAGACAAAGTTTCCACCCTCAGAAGGCTTCTTTTCTGATGCAGGAGACAGATAATAGAAAAATAACCATGTATACTAATGTTCAGTGGTTGTTGGTGCTAAGAACAAAACCTGAAGATGGGAAGCTTAGGGCCTCTGAAAAAGTAAGAATTTCAGGGTGAATTTATCTGAGGTAGTGACATTTGAGCATACACAGAAATGAAATTATGAAACTGTCCCTGGGAATCTTGAGTGAAAGAAAACAAAAGGTGAAAATCCATTAAAAAAAAAAATAAACAAACCTGATGTCTGAGCAAAAACAAAAAGATCAGTGTGGCCAGAGCAGAGTGAGCAAGGCAGGGAGTCATAGGTGAAGTCAAAGAGAGAAGGTTCAGATCGTGTAAGTATATGTAGGTAAGGAGCCTAGCCCAAGTATGAGCGAAAAACCTGACCCTCAGTTGTCATTTTCAAAGGATCGGTAGTCACGATAGGAAGGCTAAAGAAATGAGTAGCCTAGGTGCAAAAGGATGGTGACTTGGACAAGAACGGTAATACTGGAGATGGTGGTTTTTGAACACAATTGTGTACGTTCGAGTTAAGTACCCAAGGATAAGGGAAATGGAGGAGTCAAAAATGATTTTCTAGATATTTTGGCCTAAACAACTGAATAGATAGAAGTAGCATTTATTAAATGGTGAAGACTGGGAAAGAAACAGGCATTAGATGGTGAGAGGGAGAAACAATAAGTGATGAATAAGGTGGATTTGATCAAAAGCTCGGTATTAGAAGTGTTCAGTTTGAGGTGACCAGTAGGCACCCAAACAGAGATGTTAGGTTGCTAATTTAGATATGTTTTGAAGTTCAGAAGGAAGGTCCAGACAAAATTATACACTAAGATTCAGGAATATACACATGGTCTTTGAAGTTATGGGATCAGAAAAACAAAATAGAGAGAAATATAGAAAAAGTAAAGTAAACACTATCATTAGAAAAATTGAGACATCAAAGGTTTGACTAGATACTTCACTATCCAAGGTCACCTAACTAGAAAGAAGGAGTGCCATGATTGCAACCAAGTTATATCCAAGTCCACATTCTTACTCTGTACTTTTCAAAATTGTTTAATATATTAGTGTTGATTTAATAATCTTCATAGCACCCTTCAGTTCAGTTCAGTTCAGTCACTCAGTCGTGTCCAACTCTTTGCGACCCCATGAATCGCAACACGCCAGGCCTCCCTGTCCATCACCAACTCCCAGAATTCACTCAGAGTTCATCGAGTCAGTAATGCCATCCAGCCATCTCACCCTCTGTCGTTCCCTTCTCCTCCTGAACCCAATCCCTCCCAGCATCCGAGTCTTTTCCAGTGAGTCAACTCTTCACATGAGGTGGCCAAAGTACTGGAGTTTCAGCTTTAGCATCATTCCTTCCAAAGAAATCCCAGGGCTGATCACCTTCAGAATGGACTGGTTGGATCTCCTCGCAGTCCAAGGGACTCTCAAGAGTCTTCTCCAACACCACAGTTCAAAAGCATCAATTCTTCAGCGCTCAGCCTTCTTCACAGTCCAACTCTCACATCCATATATGACCACAGGAAAACACATATTGTATAACAGTGTATATGTGATAAAACACTTCAAAATTACATGTAACTATTTAAAAGTCTTCCCTGGTGGCTCAGATGGTAAAGCATCTGCCTAAAATGTGGGAGACCTGGGTTCGATCCCTGGGTTGGGAAGACCCTCTGAAGAAGCAAATGGCAACCCACTTCAGTACTCTTACCTGGAAAATCCCATGGACAGAGGAGCCTGGTAGGCTACAATCTATGGGGTCTCAAAGAGTCGGACACGGCTGAGCAACTTCACCTCATGTCACCTCAATAAATGTAAAACTTTCATACCATGTGAAGAGTTGAAGCAATTAATATTAAAGACACAGTCTATAAACTAGATGGATCCAATTTTGGTCCAGTCCTTGCTATTTGACCTTGGGCAAGTTAGTAAAACTTTCTGTGCCTCAGTTTCTTTATCTGCAGAACAGAGAGAAAAAAATAGTCCCTCCTTGTAGGTTTGTTGCCATAATCAAGTATGGTCATATTTGTAAAACATTTTGAAGACTACCTTACACATAGCAAGAGTTATAATGGTGCAGCTATTAAAGGGTTATCATCTAGGTAAGAGGCAGCAAAGTAGAATGGTTAAGAGTGGAGCTCAGACTTCCCTGGTGGTTCAGTGGTTAGGAATCCCCTGCCAGTGCAGGAGACATGGGTTTGATGCCTGGTTTGGGAAGATTCTACAAGCTGCAGGGCAGCTGAGCCTGTTGCCTGCAGCTACTGAAGCCCACACACCCTAAAGTCTGTGCTTTGCAACAAGAAAAACCACCACAATGAGAAGGCAGCACATAATAACTAGAGAGTAGCCTCCTCTCACTGCAACCAGAGAAAGCCCTCTCACAGCAGTGAAGACCCGGTATAGCCAAAAATAAAAATAAATAGGTAACTAATTTAAAAAAAAAGTGAGAGCTCCACTACCAGATTTCCTGGCAGTGTATCCAGGCTTTTGATTAATTGACTATGGTCCTGTGCAAGTTAACCTACCTGGGTCTCAGTTTCCTGATTTATATATATGGAATAAGAAAATTATATACCTTATAGGATTACTGTGTTGGCCCAGATATACTAATAGACCTATAGCATTTAGAATGATGCATGGCATATATTAAGTTCTCAATGAATGTTGAGTATTGATATCCACTTCAGATCNTCCTGTGCAAGTTAACCTACCTGGGTCTCAGTTTCCTGATTTATATATATGGAATAAGAAAATTATATACCTTATAGGATTACTGTGTTGGCCCAGATATACTAATAGACCTATAGCATTTAGAATGATGCATGGCATATATTAAGTTCTCAATGAATGTTGAGTATTGATATCCACTTCAGATCCATTCCAACATCCAGTGTGCCCTAGTTGCACTCTGGGCATCAAACAATAGCTATTATGAAAAACATAACTAGCACACATACAAGAGCTCAAATTTCACAAAACCCACACTTTGGATACTTTTATGAATCAAATCTATAAATATTTAGAGGCTTCCCTGGCACTAGTCACTATCAATGCTTTCACTTCAAGGCAATACACACCAGGAATTTTCATGAGAGGTATCATGAATAGGACAGATGCCTTTGTTCATTAATAAACAAATCAGAGTCAGAGCAGCAAGAGATTGTAAAGAGTAATTTGTTAAGGAATTGAATAAATTTATTCAACACAAATAATCAAAACAAAGAATTTATCCTTAATCCTGCCATGCTAATGGCTTCTGTTAAAACGAAAATGATTAAGTCAAATTTGGCTTTAATTTGTTGTGGCTAGGTTCAGTTTTTCCCAATGTGATAAATTACTGTGAGAGCAAGTCAAATAATGTGAAATTTACTAAGAGCCTGCTCTTGCATGAAAGTGGAATGAAATAAGAAACAATTGAAGAGTTATTTAGCATATAGTTCACTGAATTCAAGAAGGAAAACATATTCTTAAAACCTCACATACCTTTACTACTATTGCTCTGTTGTTAAAGAAAGAATTACTTTTACATCAAGATGGGTAATCTTCCATGCCATGGCTTGCTGGGAACTTCTTGGAGCAAACCATATCTGTGATCTGGACAATCTTTCAACTTCACAGCATCACAGAATACTTCTTCTGTGAGACATGCCAAAAATAGCTTGTGCCAACCTTCTCAGTTTGTAAACCAGGAAAACGAGGCCCTGAAAGATCTAACAACCTCTCCAAGTTCCACTTGGGTCAGAGCCAGAAGTTGCTTTATGTTCTGTCGGGTCCACATGGGAAAACTGTATGTGTCTTTCACTTAGTCATGTCCAGTTCTTTGTGACCCTGTGGACTACCGCCCGCCTGGCTCCTCTGTTCATAGTATTCTCCAGGCAAGAATATTGGAGTGGGTAACCATTCCTTTCTCTAGAGGATCTTCCTGACCCTTGGATCGAACCTAGTCTTCTGCATTGCAGGCAGATTCTTTACTGTCTGAGCCAGCAGGGAAGCCCCAAATGGTAAAGAGAGATGGAAAGCAGGTGGAGAGAGTAAGCAGAGAGGAGCTAGATTATCTAAAGCTCTCTTTTCTCCAGTTAAGTAGGTATTAACTTAGTTTTCAGCTACCTAAAGACTGTACTAACTTCTATTTCTTCATTATTTTAAAAGTCGTACTAGGATAGAATAATTTGGACTTATAAACTTTATATGTTTTTGAAGAAATTATTTCAATGAGTTTATCTATTTTTACCCTTTCAAACTTTCAAAGAAATTAGTGGGCAACATCTGTCTCTTTCCATCAGGAACAGCAACAACAGAAAAAGTGGGAGTGTAATTGAAAATTGTGGGAAGATAAAGCTGAAATACCTGTGAGCATAGCAGAAGGAAAGGCCACAGGGGGTGATGAAGGGTCGCAGCATAAAGAAGGAGAAAGATAATCAGAATGACTCAGAAATGCTCACTTGGTGTCGAAACAGAATGTGGTAAATTTCATCCGTCATGAGGAAGCTGGCCTACTAGACACTGGCAAAAGGTATTTAAGGAGTCACTCTCCAAAGAAAACTATTTTTATAAGTAGAAATCAATGGGTGCATTCCCCCCACCAATATCATCTGCCACTGAATTTGTGGTTTTGCATTTCAGCTGAAGCAGCTGATTAAATCACTGACACTTGGAGCAGAATAGAGACTTGTAATCTTTACAGTGTGCTACTCTAATCAAATCAGCAACTGTGCAAGGGACAGCAAGACCTGAATATCTGTGCTGACAGCACTAAGTGGAGTAGAAAGAGATGTATTCTATATCTGAAGCTACTCTGGTGCCAGGTAAGGGTTATGTCAGCCTAAGAGTAAAGTCAATACGAGAAGACTTGCTGAAGGTCAGGGCTTTAATCGTGAGAAGAAAAGATGATTTGCTCATAGTCACTGTGCCAACCCTTGCCAAGAACCCTTTTTTCCCAGTTCTTACTCAAAATATGAACTAAAAAGAACTGAGGGAAAGGCTATAAGAGGAAATAGTCTAGATTGACAGCCTGCTGCTGCTGCTGCTAAGTCGCTTCAGTCGTGTCCGACTCTGCGACCTCAGAGACGGCAGCCCACCAGGCTCCCCCGTCCCTGGGATTTTCCAGGCAAGAACACTGGAGTGGGTTGCCATTGCCTTTTCCAAGACTGACAGCTTAGTGTCCTGGATAGTGTAAGCTTTGCTCAAATGTATGAGCTGGTGATACAGGAAGAGCCAGTAACAGAGCACGGGTCCTGTGTCTTCTTCGAGGGCCCTTCTGATTATGGCAGAAGCTCTAATCTTTGCATTGGACATGTAAGCTTAATTTATAAGGACGTCTTTCTTGAACTCATCTAGAAAATCCATATTAGGTTAAACTCACAGTTAAGAAATCTCCAGACACTAGTTTGTAGAAACTGGGTGAGCAGCCTTACCAACAGCATGTGCACAGCTTTCTTCATCTGAAATAGTTTAGCTCCCCAGATATTCTCAGTTCTTGAAACCTGCTCAAAACCCACTGTCCATCACATTCATTTTGACAGTAACATATCTTTACATTATTCAGTGTCAAGCAACATGAATACATCTTTCCTTCTCTCTCTCTTTGTTTCTTTCTACTGTTGTTTACAAGGAACTATAAAAAACACTTTCTTAGTCTGTTCAGACTGCTATAACAAATTATCCCAGACTGGGTAACTTATAAACAACAGACAGTTATTTCTGGTTTATTTATTTCCAGTTCTAGAGGCTGGAAAGTTAAGATCAAGAGGCCAATAGATGTGATTTCTGGTAAGAACCTACTTCCTGACCCCTAGAGGGCTGTGTAGCTGTATTCTTACTGGGTTCTCACACTGCAGTAAGGGCAGTAAATACATTATCGAGGACTCATGACCTAATTGCCTTCCAAAGGTTCCACCACATCAGGGATTAGACTTCAGGACATGAAGTTGGTGGGACACAAACATTCAGTCTAGTACATTTGATAGCATTCTATTTAAATTTTGTTTCTATGAATAAATTTCAGATGGATTAGTCTAGATTCTTCTAGCTGTTTTTTGAATGCATTATCAAATTAACTTGGCATGTAGAAGAGGTTTCTGACAAGTTTTACATTTTATAGAAAGCAAACCAAAATCTTAAATTTTAAATCTCTGGATGACTCATAACAAGTCAGTTCAAAATGTAAGATTTGCAAAGCGTTTATAGTATTTGGTCTCCACATTTGTAACAAGGTAAAGAAGCAGCATACGACTGGGACACCCCTGACCTTGTCCCAAGAGACACAATTTTCTTATTCATATTAGTCCTTACAGTGTCAAAATCAGTGTCATGACTATGCAAAATAAAGGCGCAATATTGCTTGCAAGGGCTAACTGCAGATAACTCAGATGCCTCACTTTCTAACAAATCAGAAGCAATAATAAAATCTCAAGTTGTTGAACTGTGACTTTGAATTACGGTAGAGCTACCATTAAAATCCAGGTTGAGACTTTCAGTAGCACTTTTAACGGATAATACAACTAAAGAAGCAGATTCAAGGCAAATCCTTTGTACACGTTTCCAGGAGGCTGGCATCTAGTTAATAGTATTAAATAGAATTGAGGAGATGGGACTTGGAAGGCAGAGGAGGTGCAGAAGATGCAAACTATTGCAAGCATGAGCTTTATAAATTGTAAATCTGAAACACGCCACACCTATCCTTCACTTAAAGCCCTTTAGAGACTCCTGATACCCCTTAGATACATATGAAGCTCCTTAACCCTCAGTGTGATCCCTGTTACTTCTCCATCTCATCTCACACTGTTCATTGTCTCCTCTCTTATCTGGGGTTAGCCAGCTCTCAGTCACACCGTGCTCCTTTAGGTTTTGCCTTTTCACATTGTCACAGATGCAGCTG
>SJYA01000601.1:1520852-1561280 GCA_006410615.1 Neotragus moschatus | reverse complement strand
ATGAACTAAAAAGAACTGAGGGAAAGGCTATAAGAGGAAATAGTCTAGATTGACAGCCTGCTGCTGCTGCTGCTAAGTCGCTTCAGTCGTGTCCGACTCTGCGACCTCAGAGACGGCAGCCCACCAGGCTCCCCCGTCCCTGGGATTTTCCAGGCAAGAACACTGGAGTGGGTTGCCATTGCCTTTTCCAAGACTGACAGCTTAGTGTCCTGGATAGTGTAAGCTTTGCTCAAATGTATGAGCTGGTGATACAGGAAGAGCCAGTAACAGAGCACGGGTCCTGTGTCTTCTTCGAGGGCCCTTCTGATTATGGCAGAAGCTCCAATCTTTGCATTGGACATGTAAGCTTAATTTATAAGGATGTCTTTCTTGAACTCATCTAGAAAATCCATATTAGGTTAAACTCACAGTTAAGAAATCTCCAGACACTAGTTTGTAGAAACTGGGTGAGCAGCCTTACCAACAGCATGTGCACAGCTTTCTTCATCTGAAATAGTTTAGCTCCCCAGATATTCTCAGTTCTTGAAACCTGCTCAAAACCCACTGTCCATCACATTCATTTTGACAGTAACATATCTTTACATTATTCAGTGTCAAGCAACATGAATACATCTTTCCTTCTCTCTCTCTTTGTTTCTTTCTACTGTTGTTTACAAGGAACTATAAAAAACACTTTCTTAGTCTGTTCAGACTGCTATAACAAATTATCCCAGACTGGGTAACTTATAAACAACAGACAGTTATTTCTGGTTTATTTATTTCCAGTTCTAGAGGCTGGAAAGTTAAGATCAAGAGGCCAATAGATGTGATTTCTGGTAAGAACCTACTTCCTGACCCCTAGAGGGCTGTGTAGCTGTATTCTTACTGGGTTCTCACACTGCAGTAAGGGCAGTAAATACATTATCGAGGACTCATGACCTAATTGCCTTCCAAAGGTTCCACCACATCAGGGATTAGACTTCAGGACATGAAGTTGGTGGGACACAAACATTCAGTCTAGTACATTTGATAGCATTCTATTTAAATTTTGTTTCTATGAATAAATTTCAGATGGATTAGTCTAGATTCTTCTAGCTGTTTTTTGAATGCATTATCAAATTAACTTGGCATGTAGAAGAGGTTTCTGACAAGTTTTACATTTTATAGAAAGCAAACCAAAATCTTAAATTTTAAATCTCTGGATGACTCATAACAAGTCAGTTCAAAATGTAAGATTTGCAAAGCGTTTATAGTATTTGGTCTCCACATTTGTAACAAGGTAAAGAAGCAGCATACGCCTGGGACACCCCTGACCTTGTCCCAAGAGACACAATTTTCTTATTCATATTAGTCCTTACAGTGTCAGAATCAGTGTCATGACTATGCAAAATAAAGGAGCAATATTGCTTGCAAGGGCAAACTGCAGATAGCTCAGATGCCTCACTTTCTAACAAATCAGAAGCAATAATAAAATCTCAAGTTGTTGAACTGTGACTTTGAATTACGGTAGAGCTACCATTAAAATCCAGGTTGAGACTTTCAGTAGCACTTTTAACGGATAATACAACTAAAGAAGCAGATTCAAGGCAAATCCTTTGTACACGTTTCCAGGAGGCTGGCATCTAGTTAATAGTATTAAATAGAATTGAGGAGATGGGACTTGGAAGGCAGAGGAGGTGCAGAAGATGCAAACTATTGCAAGCATGAGCTTTATAAATTGTAAATCTGAAACACGCCACACCTATCCTTCACTTAAAGCCCTTTAGAGACTCCTGATACCCCTTAGATACATATGAAGCTCCTTAACCCTCAGTGTGATCCCTGTTACTTCTCCATCTCATCCCACTCTGTTCATTGTCTCCTCTCTTATCTGGGGTTAGCCAGCTCTCAGTCACACCGTGCTCCTTGACGTTTTGCCTTTTCACATTGTCACAGATGCAGCTGCTTGGCTTGTTCAGCTCCATTGCATCCTCATTTTGATATGTCTTCCTTACTGAGCCAACTAAAATCATGTTTCAACCAGTATTCTAGATGAGTCATGGGTTCTATCCATCCAATGCACTAGTAAATGAAGAGAAGAACCATAGAGGATATAATTTATTCTAATGGATAACATAGTATCAAATGAAAGTAGCTCAGTCTGTCAAACTCTTTGCAACCCCATGGACTTCTCCAGGCCAGAATACTGGAGTGGGTAGCCGTTCCCTTCTTCAGGGGATCTTCCCAACCCAGGGATAGAACCCAGGTCTCCCACATTGCAGGTGGATTCTTTATCAACTGAGCCACAAGGGAAGCTCAAGAATACTGGAGTGGGTAGCCTATCCCNCAAACTCTTTGCAACCCCATGGACTTCTCCAGGCCAGAATACTGGAGTGGGTAGCCGTTCCCTTCTTCAGGGGATCTTCCCAACCCAGGGATAGAACCCAGGTCTCCCACATTGCAGGTGGATTCTTTATCAACTGAGCCACAAGGGAAGCTCAAGAATACTGGAGTGGGTAGCCTATCCCATCTCCAGCAGATCTTTCTGACCCAGGAATGAAACCGGAGTCTCCTGTGTAGTTCCATATAAAAATATCAAATGCTTTAGTTAAAGTAAATGTTAGAGCAGCTGTGTGTCATCATTCTTCTATTTTTTCAAATAGGTATTTGTTCCCTTCTATATATTCAGTGAAAGAAGTGTAATCAGTTGTATACGTATCAGTGACCCAATATCTACCAGGGATTATAGGATATTATGCTACAGTATCAAACAATCTCTGAGTCAGTGCATTAGAAAAAGATTTATTTTACATTTATACTATAATTCCACCATGACTGAGAACTCTGCTCTATATTTCTTTACCCTGGGATCCAAACTGACAAAATAGAGACCATCTTTAATATGCCTCTTCATCGAGTTAAAGGGCAAAAATATGTTCAGAAGCATCTCCACTCTACTGGAGTGATATATAATATATATCTCTGCCATTCACAACTGATTGGCCAGGATTAGTCACATGGCCCAATGCAACCACAAGGGAGCCAGGACGGATTCAGAAGGGAAAAGAATCTGAAATATTTANTTAAGCCTCTTTGGCCATTTATACCTGGACAGGTTTTACTTAAGCAACTAATATCATTGTACTTCCTGGGGAAATCAAAAGCCTTTAAAAAGATGTGTGAACTTAATATATTAATAGGCATTCTTTCTGTGGTCGTTGGCTTCCATATTTAATATTAGAACTATACAGTATTTATCTAGATGTTGAAAGGTAAATTTTGTTCAATTTTATTAAAAAACAAAATAAATTAAACCAACATACAAAAATGATTCATGTAATATAGACTATTGAACAATATTTAGTTTTATTAATTTACCTCAGTTATCTGCAAAGAGTCAGACATGACTGAGCGACTGAAGTGATCCCATATCAAACAATTTACAAACAGGTTAAACATTCTGTCTCTAAAATCTCTTTCACTTTTCCCTTGCATCCCCAGTCTCCTCCACATTTCACTGAATGATAATTTAAGATAAATCACAGAAGTTGATGAAACAATGAAAGACTTTAATAGAGAAGGGGAAAGAACAAGGGAAAACTTTTAAGAATAGACATATTTAAGAGGAGACAAGAAGAAGAATCCATAAAAACAGAAAAGATGAGTAGTCAGGATTAATTGGATTATGAAATTGCAGTGAGGTATAAACTGGTATCAGAGAAGGCAGTGGCACCCCACTCCAGTACTCTTGCCTGGAAAATCCCATGGACAGAGGAGCCTGGTAGGCTCCAGTCCATGGGGCTGCTAAGAATTGGGCATGACTGAGCGACTTCACTTTTACNAGGAGACAAGAAGAAGAATCCATAAAAACAGAAAAGATGAGTAGTCAGGATTAATTGGATTATGAAATTGCAGTGAGGTATAAACTGGTATCAGAGAAGGCAGTGGCACCCCACTCCAGTACTCTTGCCTGGAAAATCCCATGGACAGAGGAGCCTGGTAGGCTCCAGTCCATGGGGCTGCTAAGAATTGGGCATGACTGAGCGACTTCACTTTTACGCATTGGAGAAGGAAATGGCAACCCACTCCAGTGTTCTTGCCTGGAGAATCCCAGGGACAGAGGAGCCTATTGGGTTGCCATTTCTGGGGTCACACAGAGTCGGACATGACTGAAGCACCTTAGCAGCAGCAGCAACATAAACTGGTATAACAGAGTTCTAACAAGGAAAGTTGTTAGAAAAAAAATAATAATAATTGTTATTGGCATTGCCATTTCCTTCTCCAGGGGATATTCCTGACCCAGGAATCGAACCCAGGTCCCTTGCATTGCAGGCAGATGCTTTACCATGTGAGCCACCAGGGAAGCAAACAAGAAAAAGCTGCAAATCTACCTAAACAGCAAAAGTGGTGGGTAGAATGTGATCTTCAGAAATGTTACTAAGTATGGTAATTCACATATTTATCACTGATTGAAAAAACAAGGTAATTTAGTAGAATAGTCAAAGCAAAAGTCAGATAGGAAGGGCCTCAGGCAGAGGAAGGTAAAGGCAGCAAGACAGAGATGTACCCCACAGGAAATTATCTCTGTATGCAAGGAGAGGGAATTTTATGGTATGCGGTATGTGTTATGTAAGGAATTTTATGCTGTTACAGTCCCAATGTATATAATGATGAGTGTGTATCTTATGTGTTCTCAGGAGCCTAGTTTTGGAGATGGGAACTTTTCACTCCATTGACAATCTCTTTGTTCTCTACCTTTTATAAGTAAAAATGAGAAAAGCTCCCGTATTCACATTTCTTCATTCTACAAGCATATCATGAACCAGGGTGGAAAAAGAATTAAAGAAGGAAAGAAAGCAAGGAGAGATGGAGCCAGAGAGACCGGTTCATTTCAGTTCATTCTATTTCTTCAAGGAGCAAAAAGCCCAAATCAATTTACAGTTAACCTTTCAATTTTCCTACTCTCTGGAAGAAGAAATGTTGTTTTGGCACAATTCTCATTCTGGAAGCTCTCCAGGCAGATTCTCAATACAAACCCACTGTCTGCTCACATAATCAGTTTACTACTTGATTTGATAATGAGAAACCCACAAAGTAAAACTACCACTTTGGGGACCTCCTGATTGACTTCAGTAGGTAGTTTTGGACTGTAAAATAGTGCTTCCACTTTAAGACTTGGACATTCACCCTGTGTGAACTGGCTTATTCTCTCCTCAAGCAACCATATTCATATTTACATTTTCTAGAATATTATTTCTTATATTCAATTTACTTTGTGTTTGGAGACATAACTTAGAACCATAATATTTTTAGAGTTATAACAAACCAGATAGAACATATATCCCTCTGTTGTTATATAGTTAGAATAGAAAATGGAGTCCAAAATCAGTTCAGTTCAGTTCAGTCACTCAGTCATGTCTGACTCTGTTCATCATCAACTCCTGGAGCTTAGTCAAACTCATGTCCATTGAGTCGGTGATGCCATCAAACCATCTCATCCCCTGTCATCCCCTTCTCCTCCTGCCTTCAATCATTCCCAGCATCAGAGAGTCCAAAATGGTGCTAGCTAAAAGATAGACAAAGGAAAAAGGCCCTCAAAAAGGGAACAAATGAAAAATCTATAGACTGGAGTAGGAACTTCAGGTGAAAAAAATACTCCCACTTCCTGATGCTAGCCCTAATTTGCATAGTGCAGCCTGGAGATCAGAGGGGGACAACAAGTATAAGAAAAGGGAGACAACATGGATTCAGTCTTCTCCTTTGGGGTTGGCCTGCCCTCACACTTTACTATTCTTTGTGTACCAAATAAAACTCTCAGCTGTAACCAAGTTGTAGCCCTGATCCTCTGTTTCAAATCTTTGTTGCAGCAAGACTGAACTGAGGAAATTATACACTCTCCTGACACTTCCTCATTAACAAATAAAAACAAAAGTCTACAGAAGCATACTCGAGGTTGCACACCTAGTAAGGCTCTAAGAAAAGGGCTAGTGTTTCCCTCTACTAACCAGTTGCAGGGTTCTGCCCCCACCATACTTCTCAGTGTATGCTGGAGATTGCCATAAGAGTCAACTGAGCAACTTCCCTTTCACTTTTCACTTTCAGGCATTGGAGAAGGAAATGGCAACCCACTCCAGTGTTCTTGCCTGGAGAATGCCAGGGACGGCGGAGCCTGGTGGGCTGCCGTCTATGGGGTCGCACAGAGTCAGACATGACTGAAGCGACTCAGCAGCAGCAGCAGCATCTGCACTTTTAGTCTTAGTTTTGCCA
The DNA here is from genome assembly GCA_006410615.1 of Neotragus moschatus. Taxonomy (NCBI): domain Eukaryota; kingdom Metazoa; phylum Chordata; class Mammalia; order Artiodactyla; family Bovidae; genus Neotragus; species Neotragus moschatus. The sequence continues at coordinate 1,555,055 of SJYA01000601.1, read as the reverse complement.
TTAATTATTTTTTTCAGCTGTAAGTACATTACTCCTCTCATTGGCCCCAGTTCTCTCATGCATAAAATGAATTAGTAGAGTTAGATATCTGTAGTTCAGTCTAGCTAAGAGAGAGCATGATTCCATGGCCACCATGAAACCAGTTGTCTCATTCATAGGTCTTCCATTCACAAAACAGAAACCCAATCAAGCAAGTATAATCAAAATGGTAGATTTATTGTAGGGACACAGGGCTTTCACACATATCCCAAGATAAAGAACCAAAGGGGCTTCACCAGGAACTAAGATGATAAACTGAAACTATAACAAAGTTATAACTGATTTCTTCTGTTTCTCTCAGGAGCCACTAGACTTTTATGCCTACTAGTCTTTGAATATTAGTCTTATTTTTCTTTCTCTTCAGATCAATTCTCTGTTGTGCTACACTCAGAACATGGCTGTCCAGAGCAGCCTTCACACTCAGTTCAATTAATACTAGAGCCTGACTAGTACCCCTCAGTTCCAATTCCAAGTGTCTTTGCAATCAAATGCAATTGGTCAGCCTGGGTCAGATGAATAACAAGCTCAATAAGTGGAGGCCAGGATGGCAAGGCCAGAATCTACCTCATTTCAGAGTGGGGCCATTTAGTTTAGGCAGAGTTTCCAAAGGAATGTTATTTCCAAAGGAATATTCAGAGCTCCTTGAATCATTTGCTTCCTTATAGACACTTAGATGACAACAATTCTATAGATAAAACAAATAATACCAGTTGGAAGGTCTTAATCTCTCTGGGTCTGACCACAATCTACATAGATAATACAGATATTTATCCTACTTAGCTCTCTCACATTGTCCACATCTGAAAGAGTCCATATTTGGGTCTTAAAAAAGCCCACATAAAAAAGAAAATTAAATTCAAGCCAACAGTTTAGAATGATAATAAAACATAGAGCCAGGAAGTAAGTAAGCAACCAAACCATCTCTAGAGAGTAGAGTAAACCCATAGTAACAATTAAAGGAATCCCACTAAAAAAAGTAATCTCCAGATAGAAAGAAGTGCAGCAGTTCCTTTGAGAGGACCTTGGTTTAAAGGGATTAAGGTAAATATTTAGGATAAAAAAAGAATCAACTAGGACAAGACAACAAGGAATTCAGTGTGATTTCTCTTTGAACAAGAGCTGGTTTGTTATTATAATGAAACAAGCCCCCCGCTGGCACCTTTTCCGTGACTTGTTTCCAATCCTATTGAGATTTCTACCCTTCAAAAGAAAGGATGTGGATTATTAGACTCTTGGCAGGGGATACAGAAAAATCTATCCTGCTATAGGCCCAACCCAGCAGTGATGCATTAAGGTGTGATTGAATGGATTGGTAATCATCTGCCCCACACTTGGAGGAGAATCTTCAGATTCTCTGTCAGGATTCTCAACAAGGCAGTTTTCCCAGTATAATTCCTTTTGCTGCCCCTATTTCCTCTTTAATTTTTTTTTTTTTTTATTCAACTCCTTGAATGTCACTGGTGAGTTTTATATATCTGCCACCAGGCTATGAGTCTTCAAATATCATTTTTCAAAAGTTGTTGAGATGGGGAAAATGGTACCAGTCGTTATTACTTCTTAAGAAAACAAAAGGGCAGGGCACCTTTTTTTAATCATTACACATCTTGAATTGTCTGAGTCAATCTGCCTAAATCAGTTTGAATCAGGCTGTACCAGAGAGCTTTTCTAAGGACAATTTAATTTGANTCTTCAAATATCATTTTTCAAAAGTTGTTGAGATGGGGAAAATGGTACCAGTCGTTATTACTTCTTAAGAAAACAAAAGGGCAGGGCACCTTTTTTTAATCATTACACATCTTGAATTGTCTGAGTCAATCTGCCTAAATCAGTTTGAATCAGGCTGTACCAGAGAGCTTTTCTAAGGACAATTTAATTTGATATTCCTTCAAATAGGAGGATATCATGTTTCCATTTGGTTGCTTTACCCTACAGACTTCTCAAATATTACTTTATAAATAAAGAGAACACAAAATCTTGAATTCTATCTTCAATTGGGAAAGATTTAGAAACACACCTTCAGTATTATCTATATTCATATGCAAATGTATCTGTCGGAGAGGAAGAAATTTCCTTTACCTTCTATAGACTCTCTTGCCTGGTCCAAGTACTAAATTGATAAAAGACAGATTGCTGGTAGAAAATCAAATAAAAGTTGAATAGCATGTACACAGGAAAGAGATCCAGAGAAACTGATTAACTTTCCAAAAGGGAAGAAGTCCTTATCTTAAATGCCTTCTTTCACTTCAGTTCAGTTCAGTCCTTCAGCTGTGTCCAACTGCTTGTGACCCTGTGAATCACAGNCATTCTTTGGCATTGCCTTTCTTTGGGATTGGAATGAAAACTGACCTTTTCCAGTTGTGTGGCCACTGCTGAGTTTTCCACATTTGCTGGCATATTGAGTGCAGCACTTTCACAGCATCATCTTTCAGGATTTGAAATAGCTCAACTGGACTTCCATCACCTCCACTAGAAGGGTGACTACAAATCCAAGTCAAAACCTTCTCCATTGTGAAGAGTTTGTAGAGATTTTGTCATTCCTTTTCAGCTACAAACATTCTTACAAGTGGAGATTCCTCTCACAAATGTAAATGTCTCTTACAAAAGTGGAACTCCTACTTGGTTTTTGGAGCTCCTCCCTCTGTTTCTCAGGAAAATTTTCTTTAAAAAGTTTAGAATAATTAACATACCAAAGAGATATATTTTAGAATGGCAAATTCTGTTCCTTATATATAAATTTAACATATGCTGTCTACTACTATATCTGTGCTATATCAAACATAATATAAATTTATGATATATCAGAGATGAAGTCAAATAATGAATAATTATTAAAACATGGACCATAACTAATTTAACTTTCATATCCATGTATATACTAAGCATATTCAAGACAAAGTCTCTCACATAAACTTCTGAGGGCTTCTTAACTTATAAAGGCTTTGTCTGCCTTTTTTTATATCGTTTTTTGCATATCGTTACTAAGCAATCAATAAGTTAACGTTGTTTTTGTAAACGGGTACTTTCACTTGTGAAGGCACTTTTTAAAAAAGTGAAGATCCTTCTTAAATACACTACCTTTAGAAATGCAAGTAAAAGTATAACTTTGGTTTGTCACTTTAGTGATATTATCTCCTTCCCATGACAGACAAACACTTTTACTCTTCACATATCAGGGCTATTATGTAGAAATGAACCCACTTGTTAATTAGCACATTTTATCAGTGCAATAACTTGGAAATGCTTACCAAACTGTGGGTTCTGCTAAAACTCTTAGAATCAGTTTCTTAAACATTAGCTAAGCAGGGCCAGGAACCCATGTTTGAATTGTCAGGGGCTCTGTAATATCCTCGGTTCTGTATCACCACAGCAAAAATTTGAAACGATGGATGGACCAGTGTTAGAGCTGTTTATGTATGGGGAGTGTGTAATTTCCCTGGTTCTGTCTCACCACAGCAAAAATTTGAAGCAACGCATGGACCAGTGTTACAGCTCAGTTTTATTTGGCAAACAAAGGAAAATACATCCTCAAGGCGTGAGGATGGGCCAACTCAAAAGACAGGAAGAGAAGAAAGGCCCACAGCTCAATTTTGGCTCCTCCTTTTATATTTTATTTCTCCTCCCCCTGAGCCTGCCCTGTGTAAATTGGGCTAGCCAGGAGAGCTGTTTTTATCACCTGAAGTTCTCAATCCTGTCCTCAGACCTTCCTATGTTCTATTTTCACTGGCTTTTACCTTCTTTGTCTCTTAGCCTCCTTCATTCTGGACTCTTTTTTCCTATGCTAACTACCTAAAATCCCCCCCTCAAGAGATGGGAGACCCAATTCTTTGGTAATAGGGATGTCAAGTTCTCTCTGGCTACTTTCTGCTGAACTGGGATGGTGAGAGGCATTGGACCTCCCCCTTTTGCTAGTCTCAAGACTCAGAGTCCTTATACTGGTGTCCATCTAAGGGTGAATGATATTTTCCTTGGGCAGCTGTAGTTTTATATATCCTTATTGAACTGGCACTGCATGTTGTAGCTTGTTGACCTGGGCAAAGACAAAACAGGTTAGACAATTGATAATACATGGAGCAATCATAAGCAGCATCAATATGATAACAAGGATTAGTGTGGGGGTATTAGACAACTCCAAATTCCCCATCTCCAGGAGAAGGATCCCCCAAAGAGAGGTTGTAGTCACCCTAAGAATACTTCAGTTCATTCTTTGAGATCCTCTGGGATCTGAACACTTCTTGAGGACTGAAAATTTCTTAGCTGGAGGTATTTACCCAGAAACAACACATCTCATTCAAGATGGCTCAAGTCCCTCCTTGTTCAGGGATCAGGAGATCTATCTCCTGTCTACTTTGGAGTACAACACCTGCCAAGCCGTGTTGACTTTTTAGAGCTATCCTGAGAAATCCTATCCCCAGAAACGTGATTTTGAGGGTGTTGATTAGAAAGGCACTCATTTGTAGTCCTGAACAGGTATCTGAGAGTTCCCTGGGACTCACAGGTGTATTGAGTGTACTCATTTGTTTTCTTCCATGGCTTGACTTGTGAGTAGTGAATCCAGCAGTCGTGTCCTGGTACCTTGGCCATTTGTGGGGGTAGAAAATATTACAGGGTAGGGGCCCTTCCATGTGGGCTGGACCTGACCCTTTGGGGACCTATCTTTCCAGACTTTAATTAGGACTTAAGTCTCTGGACCATATAGTGGTGGCTCTTTAGAATCTTTTGGGTCCTGGTTGACACTCCACAAGTGTATATCCTGTTGGAATTGCCCAGTGGACATGGTATAAGACTAGAGGGGCTGAGCCTCTGGATCTAGGAAGAAGTCATTGACAGAATCTCATAAGGACTAAGACCAACCTGTTCCTAGGGGCAACACAGGTGGAGCAGAGCTATTGGTAAAGCCTCCTTCCATCCAAGGGAAGCCTCCTTCCATCTAAGGGAAGCCTCTTTCCATCCAAGAGAAGTCTCCTGGATTATCCTTCTTATCTCTGATTTTAAGAACTGGTTGGTTCCTTCTCCTTTTCCTGAAGACTGAGGCCTTCAGGCACAATGGAGATAATAAGTAATGCCCAATGCTCCTTGGGTTGCTCAGTTAGTAAAGAAACTGCCTGAAATTCTGGTGCCCTGGGTTCAATCCTTGGGTCAGGAAGATCCCCTGGAGAAGGAAATGGCAACCCACTTCAGTATTCTTGCTTGGAAAATCCCATGGGCAGAGGAGCCTGGCAGGCTACAGTCCATAGGTTGCAAGAGTTGGACACAAATTAGTGCTATCTTTCTTTATGTTTTTCAATGCTTTAGAGACCCCTTGGGTGACCTTAGAAGTAAATGATGTCCTATTGTCACTTTGTAATGACCTGGGTGGACCACATCTCGGAATGACTCAATGGAACAATTTTTTTTTATCACCTCCTGAGCCTTTTCAGGGGCTTCCCTTGTGGCTCAGCTGGTAAAGAATCTATCTGCAATGTGGGAGACTTGCATTCAATCCCTGGGTTGGGAAGATCCCCTAGAGAAGGAAAAGGCTACCCACTCTAGCATTCTGGCCTGGAGAATTCCATAGACAGTCCATGGGGTCACAAAGATTCAGACATGACTGAGTAACTTTCACTTTCACAGACTTCTCAGTCCAGGTAGGAAAGTCCTCAATCCGTCCTGTGAATGTCCTCTATCATGACTAATAGATATTTATACCCTTGAGAAACTGGCATCTGGGTGAAGTCCATCTGCCAGTCCTCTCCTGGGTAGGTCTCACATTGTTGGATGGACTGGGCCAGCTGGGTCTTTGAGTTCCTTGGGGGTTGCTTAATTGGCAAGTGGGAGGAGAGGAGACCACTTGCCTTATTGTCGTTTGGAAGCCTGTTCCTCTGAAGGACTTTTCTAGTAATCTTTGGAGAGCCTTCTCCCCTAAATGAATGGTGTCATGGTAGGAGTTGATAAACTTCCACTGGAGGTTCCCAGGCAGAAAAAGGAATCCCTCCTTTTGGAATCGCCCCATATGATCTTTTTAAAAGCCCTGACTTTTACCTTTAAGAGTCTTACCTTCAGTGTATAAAGGAGTTTCTGGCAACTTAGTCTGTGGGACTAAGGTGGCAACCCCTATTAGGTCATTGCTCTGTAATGCTGCTCTCTTAGCTGCCTGATTGGCTGCTTGGTTCCCTCGTGCCACTTCTGTGCTACCTTTATGGTGTCCTTTACAATGGGAGACTGAAACCTCAGTGGGCAGATGGACTGTCTCCAAGACCCTAAGGATTTGATCACCATACTTGACTGGGGACCCTTGGGTAGTCAAGTGGCCTCTTTCTTTCCAAATAGCAGCATGTACTTGTAGCACCAGGAAGGCACACTTAGAGTCAGTGTAAATGGTCACACTTTTTCCTAAATCTCGAGTCAGAGCTATGAGCTCAGCTAATTGGGCTGAAGTACCTGGTGGCAAAGATCTAGCCTCTATGGTCTCAAAATTGGAGACTACTACATATCTGCTTCTTCTTTTTCCATCCAAGATAAAGCTGCTTTCATCAGTGTACCAGATTTCCTCAGGATCGGTCAGAGGATCTTCTGACAATCCCTCTCAGGGTTTAGTCCAGTGGTCCAAAGTTTCTAGGCAACAATGAAAGGGGAGAGAGCCCTCAGGGGTAGGCAGGAGGGTAGCTGGGGTAAGAAAATCACAAGGAGATATAGTCAGGCCTGGATTTTCCATCAGCACTACTTGATATCTGAGGATCCTCTGATCAGATGTCCGTAAATGACCTCTCCCATTCAGGTGTTGCTTCACTTGATGGCCGGTCAAAATAGTTAGTTTGCCCCCAAGAGAGAGTTTTAAAGAATCTTCTATTAGGACTGCAATAGCTGCAAGATTTTGAAGGTAGGGAAATATCTTTTACCATTAAGGGAATAGGGCACTCGGGGGCCACCAGAAACTGGTGGGAAAATATTTGTCCATCCCAGCAACAAAGAAGTGCTCAGGTGAATCTTTTTGTAATTGTTTTTCCTGTAGCAATCAAAATGGTACAGGTTTGGGAAAAGAAGGCTCCATAGTAGGGGTCAGGACAGAGTAGTTAGCCCCTGTATCAACCAAGAAATTCTCGGACCTACCTGCAATACCCAGTTGCACCTTTGGCTCCAGTCCTATGATGATTATCTATGACAGGTAGGCTGGCTGGAGTGGGCCACTTCAGTTCTGTTGAACTATTGTGAGGGAAGGCTTGATGCTTAACCTTGAGGCTCTTGGGTTCCAAGGGCAGAGTGCTGCGCAATTGATGGCTTTTGAAACAAGTCTTTTTAGGAGACTTGTCATGGGTTGGACACCCTTTGGCCTAATGTCCCACCTGTCTACAGATTAGGCATTTGCCTCATTCCTTGTCCTTCAAGGACTCAGGATTTGAAATAGGGCTTCCCAGGAGGGAGGCTAGCATTTGGGCATGGCTTTTCTCTCTCCTTTTCTCCCTTTCCTGGGCCTTGGCTTTCCTCTCCTGTTCTCTGTTATAAAAGGTATTGGTGGCTGCCTGGACCATTTCATCTAAAGAGGCAGCAGGGTCCTGCTGCTGTAGCTGTTGTAACTTTATCCTGATGCCTGATGCACATNCCTGTTCCTCTGAAGGACTTTTCTAGTAATCTTTGGAGAGCCTTCTCCCCTAAATGAATGGTGTCATGGTAGGAGTTGATAAACTTCCACTGGAGGTTCCCAGGCAGAAAAAGGAATCCCTCCTTTTGGAATCGCCCCATATGATCTTTTTAAAAGCCCTGACTTTTACCTTTAAGAGTCTTACCTTCAGTGTATAAAGGAGTTTCTGGCAACTTAGTCTGTGGGACTAAGGTGGCAACCCCTATTAGGTCATTGCTCTGTAATGCTGCTCTCTTAGCTGCCTGATTGGCTGCTTGGTTCCCTCGTGCCACTTCTGTGCTACCTTTATGGTGTCCTTTACAATGGGAGACTGAAACCTCAGTGGGCAGATGGACTGTCTCCAAGACCCTAAGGATTTGATCACCATACTTGACTGGGGACCCTTGGGTAGTCAAGTGGCCTCTTTCTTTCCAAATAGCAGCATGTACTTGTAGCACCAGGAAGGCACACTTAGAGTCAGTGTAAATGGTCACACTTTTTCCTAAATCTCGAGTCAGAGCTATGAGCTCAGCTAATTGGGCTGAAGTACCTGGTGGCAAAGATCTAGCCTCTATGGTCTCAAAATTGGAGACTACTACATATCTGCTTCTTCTTTTTCCATCCAAGATAAAGCTGCTTTCATCAGTGTACCAGATTTCCTCAGGATCGGTCAGAGGATCTTCTGACAATCCCTCTCAGGGTTTAGTCCAGTGGTCCAAAGTTTCTAGGCAACAATGAAAGGGGAGAGAGCCCTCAGGGGTAGGCAGGAGGGTAGCTGGGGTAAGAAAATCACAAGGAGATATAGTCAGGCCTGGATTTTCCATCAGCACTACTTGATATCTGAGGATCCTCTGATCAGATGTCCGTAAATGACCTCTCCCATTCAGGTGTTGCTTCACTTGATGGCCGGTCAAAATAGTTAGTTTGCCCCCAAGAGAGAGTTTTAAAGAATCTTCTATTAGGACTGCAATAGCTGCAAGATTTTGAAGGCAGGGAAATATCTTTTACCATTACGGGAATAGGGCACTCGGGGGCCACCAGAAACTGGTGGGAAAATATTTGTCCATCCCAGCAACAAAGAAGTGCTCAGGTGAATCTTTTTGTAATTGTTTTTCCTGTAGCAATCAAAATGGTACAGGTTTGGGAAAAGAAGGCTCCATAGTAGGGGTCAGGACAGAGTAGTTAGCCCCTGTATCAACCAAGAAATTCTCGGACCTACCTGCAATACCCAGTTGCACCTTTGGCTCCAGTCCTATGATGATTATCTATGACAGGTAGGCTGGCTGGAGTGGGCCACTTCAGTCCTGTTGAACTATTGTGAGGGAAGGCTTGATGCTTAACCTTGAGGCTCTTGGGTTCCAAGGGCAGAGTGCTGCGCAATTGATGGCTTTTGAAACAAGTCTTTTTAGGAGACTTGTCATGGGTTGGACACCCTTTGGCCTAATGTCCCACCTGTCTACAGATTAGGCATTTGCCTCATTCCTTGTCCTTCAAGGACTCAGGATTTGAAATAGGGCTTCCCTGGAGGGAGGCTAGCATTTGGGCATGGCTTTTCTCTCTCCTTTTCTCCCTTTCCTGGGCCTTGGCTTTCCTCTCCTGTTCTCTGTTATAAAAGGTATTGGTGGCTGCCTGGACCATTTCATCTAAAGAGGCAGCAGGGTCCTGCTGCTGTAGCTGTTGTAACTTTATCCTGATGCCTGATGCACATTGGGACAGGACTTTGTCCTGTAAAATAACCTGTCCCTCATAAGTGTCTAACTCCAGATTGGCAAACTTTTCGAGGGTCTCTTTTAGCTTTTCCAGAAAGGCAATGGTGTTCTCAATGGACTCCTGAGTTATTACTGAGACCAGGCACAGTCCCTCAAGTAACAGGTTTCCTTCTATTTCCATGGGTGGATTCCCTTAGCGTTGAATCTTTTTGAAGTTTATCCTACCCAGTACTGTTGCAACCTGACAGGCAGGCATCCCCGGGTCAGGGTACAGATTCCCATGCAGGTTGATGCATGACAACTGCATGGAGATCAAATCCCTGGGCAGGTTGAGGCATATTGGCTTCCTGAGAATTGGGTCCCTGGACAGGTTGAGGCACGTCGATCTCCTGGGACCCCTGGACTGGAGGATCCCAAACAGGTCAAGGCATGACAACATTTTGAGGACCAGATCCCTAAGCAGGTTGAGGCAGGTCAACCTCCTGAGACCCTCAACTGGAGTTGGGTGTCCCCAAGATCTCTAGCATTACCAGTGCTGGGTAGAATTCGGGGGTTTTAATCTTAACTCATTGCTGGTTTGTCCACCACAGATAGGAATAGATATCATGAAGTAAAGCAATCCAAGCCTGTGTCCTGAGACTGAGAACCTGGTGAAACAGTCATAAGACTTATCCTCTTATTGCTCTGAGGGAATGTAAGTCACTGATTTCTTCCCCAGTCCTCCATAAAAGCAGTTTAGGCGCTTCCAATGATAAATATTTCATTGTCATAGACCCACTTTAGGTAATAACAGAAGTAATGACACAGGAGTAGGTTATCTGGTCCTGTTAGGGAAATTAAGAGTATTTTAATAATAAGCTGGGTGGAGTAATGTTGCCTACAAGGGGGCAGGGTCCTGGTTGCAGGAATTAGTAAGTGGCTTAAGAAAAACTGATAAGACAACAAACCAGATGTTCCATAAAAGTGGAGCGGAGGTTTGATCCAAGGGTATGTTTGTAACTTTAGGAGAAGGGTGGTCAGGGTTTGAGCCCAAATAGCCTGCAGAGCTAACTCCCAAGGTGGCAAACCCACCCTGGAAGCCCAGTTGCCCTTGAAAGGATGCCACCAACAGATGAATGCCTGTCACCTGTCCTAGCAAGTTCACTGAGAAATGCTGCCGTTGCACGTGTTGTAGAAAACATGGAAGATGAAGGCCTGAATATCTAGAGAGGTTGCATATTACACAGTATTTATCTCCGAAGGGCCAGCTATTTTCTGGTTGTCCCTCCAGAAGATTGTAGAGGCAACACTGTGGGCCTGAAAGGAGCTCAGGAAAAGAGCATGAAACATGAAGGAAGGGAGCAGGGCACAACTTTTGAAAGAATGACATAGCTCAAGCACATAACATGAACTGATTAAAATCAAATGGGCCCAAGATGGCAAATCAAATTCAACTAAACATTGATCCTCAGTCTGAAAGCTAAATGACACACTGGAGGTGCCAGGACAGTTCCAAGTCACTGTCAAAAAACCAAGGAGTGGGTGCTTCCCCAATTGTTGGAATGATCCTTCTACTCATTAGCATATGAAATCACCCAACTTGCAAAAACTAACCACACCAGTTCCAAGGCCCCCACACACTCACACGCCTTCTGAGATGGCCCACACCCTGTGGAGTGTGCTTCTCTCCAAATCTGAACAAATCCACCTCTTACCTATCACTGTGTCTCTCACTGAATTTTTTGCAATGAGACATCAAGAGCCTGAGCTTCATTAGGTCCAGAAGCTAGCACCATGGGTTTTGGCCAAGCTCAAGTCCCAGTCGGATGCAACTGCATGACTAAGCTTAGCACAGAGTCCCTGCCATGTGGGTTTGAGCAGTTTTAAACACAACTTTTAGAAATGAAAAGATGATGACCTGCCCAATACTTTTTCAGCAGTGGCATAGATGGAGAGAGGAGGTGAAGGACAGAAGAAAAAAGCAGTGGGAAAAACGTGCCGAATAATCCCCTTCATAACCTGCCAGAAAATCTGCTAAATACTTAACCTGTGCTCAGTTTTCATTGGCCTGATCCTTAGCACAAAGAAGATTAAGGACAGAAGAACTCCCACCCGCTTGGACCACAGCTACCAAGCAGCACCTGCCAGAGTCCCACAGTTGCACCCACTGCTGCTTGCCTGTTCACAGGGATCGGGTTCGAGGAAACAAGAAATGAGAGATCACAAAGGATTTAAAATTTTGTTAGCCATATGTCCTTCCAGCCATGGGAGCGAGGCCCTCCTACCTTAACTGGAGGTCTTCTGGAATCTGAGACTGAGCTGCATGAGCTTTCCGCCGAGTTCGTTTTTGCTGTCCCAGTTTCCAGCACACTGGCCTTCTGATCACTTTCCCTGTCCGCATTTTCCTCATGCTCTGCTTCCATCGCGTGAGCCTTCCTGAGTTGGGCTTCTGCTATGCTTGGCCTTCTCCTTGTGGGGGCCGAGCCAAGGTTGTTTCAGCCAGGTTCAATCTGAGAAATGGCACCATATATGTCGGGGGACTTTGTAATTTCCTCGGTTCTGTCTCACTGCAGCAAAAATTTGAAGCGACAGATGGACCAGTGTTACAGCTGTTTTATTTGGCAAGCAAAAGAAAAATACATCCCCAAGGAGTGAGGGTGGGGCGACCCAAAAGGCAGGAAGAGAAGAGAGGCCCGCAGCTCAATTTGGGCTCCTCTTTTTATATTTTATTTCTCCTCCCCCTGAGCCTGCCCTGTGTAAATTGGGCTAGCCAGGAGAGCTGTTTGTTTCACCTGAGGTTCTCACTCCAGTCCTCAGACCTTCCTTTGTTCTATTTTCATGGGCTTTTCCCTTCTTTATCTTTTAGCCACCATCATTCTGGACTCCTTTTTCCTATCCTAACTACCTAACATCATGAATAACAGTCTGCAGCTTTTTTCAGCATTCTGGAATTATGAAGACCATGTTTTCTAGCAAGTACTACCAGAGCCTAACTAACATCACTGAATATCAGCTCCAAATGTCTTCTCAATCAAATTTGATGAGTCCATTCCAGGCAGATTGCTAACCAGCTCACTAAGGTAAGGCCAGTAGGGCAAGGCCAGAATCCCTCCTTCTTCAGAGAAAGGTGATCTAGTCTAAGGAGATTCAGTTACTGATTAGCTCTCTAGAGCACCTGGTAGTTTGGCAATGATTTATTTCAGTCAATACTGCAAAACCTTTCTTTTCTATAATAGTAAAAACAAAAATGAAGCAAGTTTAGAGCAGCGGTTTTCAAAATCTTTCTTGCATTCTTACATTTCAGTAGCCAGAAATTTGAATTTGGGGAATNTGATCTAGTCTAAGGAGATTCAGTTACTGATTAGCTCTCTAGAGCACCTGGTAGTTTGGCAATGATTTATTTCAGTCAATACTGCAAAACCTTTCTTTTCTATAATAGTAAAAACAAAAATGAAGCAAGTTTAGAGCAGCGGTTTTCAAAATCTTTCTTGCATTCTTACATTTCAGTAGCCAGAAATTTGAATTTGGGGAATGCAGAGGGTTCTTTGTTTTAATAAAGAATTATACAGGAATGAAATAAAATTCAAATCAACAGCAAAACAACAAAATAAATCAAAGTGTTAAAAGATACTTAATAGTAATTCAACCTATATATAGCTACCAACAAGGATTGTGTAGCAGTCAAACTTCTTACAGAAACACTGGACTGGGGTCTTCTAGTAATGTGGAGCTTTTGCTTAAATATATCAAAATTTGGTAATCCTTAAAAACTCAACCAGAGAAGGCAATGGCACCCCATTCCAGTACTTTTTCCTGGAAAATCCCATGGGCGGAGGAGCCTGGTAGGCTGCAGTTCATGGGGTCGTGAAGAGTCAGACATGATTGAGTGACTTCACTTTCACTTTTCCCTTTCATGCATTNTCCCTAGCTCCTTTGTCTGTTTCTCCGTCGTTTGTATTCTTCCTACCTGTTTTTGAAGACAATGTTCTGCTATTCTGGATGCCTGACAACCTCTGCCAGCATTCAGAAGTTGTTTTGTAGATTTTCCTCCGTGTTGAAATGTTCTTTGGATGAATTTGCTGGGGAGAAATTGGTCTCCCCGTCCTATTCCTCCGCCGTCTTCTCCGAATCCCCCTCAGGCAGATTCTTTACTGTCTGAGCCACCAGGAAAACCCATTACAAACCTAGAAAGCATATTAAAAATCAGAGACATTGTTTTGCCAGCAAAGGTCTGTCTAGTCAAAGCTATAGTTCTTCTGGTAGTCACGTATTGATGTGAGAACTGAACCATAAATAAGGCTGAACGCCAAAGAATTGATACTTTTGAACTGCGGTGTTGGAGAATACTCTTGAGAGTTCCTTGGACTATAAGGAGATCAAACCAGTCATTACTAAGTGAAATCAATCCTGGATATTCTTTGGAAGGACTGATGCTGAAGCTGAAGCTCCAAAACTTCGGCCACCTGATATGAAGAACCAACTGATTAGAAAAGACCCTGTTGCTGGGAAATACTGAAGATAGGAGCAGAAGGGGATGGTGGAGGATGAGATGGTTGGATAGCATCATGGACTCAATGGACATGAGTTTGAGCAAGCTCTGGGAGATGGAGAAAGATAGGGAAGTCTGGCATTCTGCAGCCTACGGGTTTGCAAGAAGTCAAAAATTCTTGACTTAGTGACTGAAAAACAACAAAATTTCTTATGTTGAAACTTTAACCCCCAGTACCTCAGAATGTGACTATATTTGGAAATGGGCCCTTTAAAGATTTAATTATGCCAAAATAAGCCATTAGGATGAGCCCTAACCCAATATGACTGGTTTCCTTGTAAGTGGAAATTTGGACAGACAAAGAAAGTTCAGGGACACATTCACACCAAAGAAAGATCATTTGAGGCTACAGTGAGAAGACATTAAAAATATATAATCATAAAAGATTATACCTTTCTCAATTTTTAATTAGATAAATTGACAAAAATTATTGAGAATATAGAAATCTGCACAGCATGATTCAGAAATGATGAACTGTTGTATGAAGAATATTGCATCCACAACATCACAGCATTTCCAATACTGACCTTATATAGAGACATAAAGCAAGTTCAATTTCAAAGGGCTGAAAATACACATTGTTTGGTTTAGGAACACAATGGCATTATGCTAGAAATCAATAACAGAAGGATAACTAGAGTATCACCAAATGTTTGAGGACTACACTTCTAAATAATTCATGAATAAAAAAGAAATTTCAATAAAAACTAGAAATATTTTGAACTAAAAATGAAAACTAATAAAAACCTTAAAATATATATTGAAAGAGAAGAAAAAAATCATTGCCAATAAANAAATTTCTTATGTTGAAACTTTAACCCCCAGTACCTCAGAATGTGACTATATTTGGAAATGGGCCCTTTAAAGATTTAATTATGCCAAAATAAGCCATTAGGATGAGCCCTAACCCAATATGACTGGTTTCCTTGTAAGTGGAAATTTGGACAGACAAAGAAAGTTCAGGGACACATTCACACCAAAGAAAGATCATTTGAGGCTACAGTGAGAAGACATTAAAAATATATAATCATAAAAGATTATACCTTTCTCAATTTTTAATTAGATAAATTGACAAAAATTATTGAGAATATAGAAATCTGCACAGCATGATTCAGAAATGATGAACTGTTGTATGAAGAATATTGCATCCACAACATCACAGCATTTCCAATACTGACCTTATATAGAGACATAAAGCAAGTTCAATTTCAAAGGGCTGAAAATACACATTGTTTGGTTTAGGAACACAATGGCATTATGCTAGAAATCAATAACAGAAGGATAACTAGAGTATCACCAAATGTTTGAGGACTACACTTCTAAATAATTCATGAATAAAAAAGAAATTTCAATAAAAACTAGAAATATTTTGAACTAAAAATGAAAACTAATAAAAACCTTAAAATATATATTGAAAGAGAAGAAAAAAATCATTGCCAATAAATTATATATGCATCCATCTCAAGAAATTAGAGGGAAGCAGTAAAATTCAAAGATAGTAAAAAGAAAAAAATGAGAAGCAATTGAAAATTAACCAAATGGAAAAAAAATTCTCAAAATCAATGAGACCAAATTATGTTCTTTGAAAGAACATAAAAAATCTGAATAGTCATGTATATTAAAGACATTAAACACGGAATGAACGTTTTGCCTCATTAGTCACCAGAGAAAAGCAAAACAAAACCCAAATTATCCCTTGGACTCACTAGAACTGCTAAGTTTCAAAAGATAGAAAATTATAAGATTTGCCCTGATATGGATCTACTAGAACTTCCATATATTACTGGGGATGTAATTTTGTGCAACCACTTTCCACATGAAAAAATAGGAAATCATCTCACACATAAGACTGAACAAAAGAAGTACAACATGAAACAGTTCATACTCTATATGTGATTCCATTTATATTACATTCAAAAATACAAATATATGCCCACCTCACTCCAGTACTCTTGCCTGGCAAATCCCATGGGTGGAGGAGCTTGGTTGGCTGGAGTCTATGGGGTCGCTAAGAGTCGGACATGACTGAGCAGCTTCACTTTCCCTTTTCACTCTCATGCATTGGAGAAGGAAATGGCAACCCACTCCAGTGTTCTTGTCTGGAGAATCCCAGGGACGGGGGAGCCTGGTGGGCTGCCGTCTATGGGGTCGCACAGAGTCGGACACGACTGAAGCAACTTAGCAGCATGGTGAAGAGAGGGGATGCTGGTAAGAAAGGCATACATAAGGGACTCAGGACTTATGTGATGTTCAAGTTATTGAGCATAATGAGTATACTCATTTTTATCAAGTTAATTATGTTTTGTTTGTGTACCTTAACAAATGTCCATAAAATAATATTAGATATAATAGTTATTTCACATACATTAATCACCATTTTAAAATTCTCTGGACTCTTTGTTATAAAACAAACAAACTGTAATTGCCTGAAGTGAGCAGCTCACTGTGAATTAATCAAGGACAAATGAAGCTGTGAAATATCTAAAACATAACAAAAAGAGCAGTTGAGAATTTAAGCTGGAGAAAGATTATTCCAAACTTATTTCAGAATCTGAAAAATATATAATTTGTTAAGAAACAGAGAAGAAAAATAAAAATTATGGCAAGTTTTGAACAGGGCATTTTATACAACTATAGCATAAACTTGGATAGAGTTTGATTTCCCTAACAGACATGAAGAATAGAACTTGTGAATTTTTAAAAATCAATTGAGACATTGTTGTTCTTGCTAATTAACAAGGAAGTGTTAATGTGCTATTTAACACTTAGGTTTTAACTACTAAACAGATGAAAATAAACTGGGAAAGACTGGACCCAAACTGTAAAAAGGCCTCAGGAAATCTGTGCAAACAATAATTTATAGTGCTGCTACTTTCCCCACTTAGGCAACTTCCAGGAGGTAAGTCTTCATTAGCTCAGTCTAATATGAATAGTAGTTGTAGCCTCCTTGTTAGTAAATAAGAATAAAAAATAATGTGTTGCCTTTTTTTGTTTGTTTGTAACCAATGAGAGTACTTCATGAAAAGGCAGCTCTGAAAGAGATAAGAAAAATTGGGCCTTTATTTTTCCCCCTGACTTTGAACACTATTGTGCCCAGAGGTACTATGACCAATATACTCCATGAAGAGAGAAAATCTACATTTCTGAGAAGAAAAAAATAATAATAATATTGTTTAAGTGTGACATTAACCAGTCACTAAGGCATCCTACCATTTTTCACTACAAGATAATGCATCTTCTATTTGTTTAACTCAGTGATTTTCAAAATATGATCCCCAGATCAGCAACACCCATATAACCTGGGAACTTGTCAGAAATTCCTAGACACCACCCCTAACCTACTGAATCAGAAACGCTGGGCAAGTGATCTTGATGTCCCTATGAAGTTTGAGAACCTCCAGTTTAAGTCGTTTTAATTTGGGTTTTCTGTTACTTGTGGCCAAAACTTCCTACTTTTACAAGGTAGCTCAGCTGGTAAAGAATCCACCTGCAATGGTGGATTGAATCCCCAGTTCAATTCCTAGATGGGGAAGATCCCTTGCAGAAGGGATAGGTTACCCATTCCAGTATTCTTGGGCTTCCCTGGTGGCTCAGATAGTAAAGAATCCACCTGCAATGTGGGAGACCTGGGTTTGATCCCTGGGTAGGGAAGATACCCTGGAGGAGGGCATGGCAACCCACCCCAATATTCCTTCCTGGAGAATCCCCACAGACAGAGTAGCCTGCCTAATTATGAGAAAACAGACATAAAGAATAATTATAAAGAGCAAAGATACAAATAAAACTTCATGAATTTTCTTCTATGTTAATTATACCTCACCTACAAAAGACCAAAATTGAGTGTATTCCTCAAAGTCTATGCTACATAGCTTAAGCACCTCTGAATCTAACAGTAGATTCATAAGCAAATATCTCAAGGTCTCAGCATCATCTTATTATTGATTATTTATATTAGTTAAGATTCATTACATTTATGATTGCCCTCCAGTATTAAAAGGTAAAGGAACAGAGTACTCAATAGGCCTATTTCTACCTTCTAGAAATCACTGAAAAATGATGAGCATAGTGAAGAAATGAAACTACACATACTTTATCTTTCCAAAATTCCAAGACATTCTTAATAACAACCCTCATTATTTTCCAAAGAGCTGTCAAATAGAGCAAAATAGCAGAGGGGTGCAGGGAAAGATCAAATGAGAAAACTTGCAGTCCCTTGAACTTTAAGGAGATCAGACTGGTCAATTCTAAAGGAAATCAACCCTGAATATTCATTGGAAAGACTGATGCTGAAGCTGAAGCTCTAATACTTTGGTCACCTGATGCAAAGGATTTACTCATTGGAAAAGACTCTGATGCTGTGAAAGATACAGGGCAGGAGGAGAAGGGGGTGACAGAGGATGAGATGACTGGATGTCATCACAGACTCAATGGATATGAGTTTGAGCAAACACCAGGAGATAGTGAAGGACAAGGAAGACTGGCATGCTGCAATCCATGGGGTCGCAAAGAGTCAGACATGACTTAGTGATTGAACAACAACAGATCTCAAACAAAGTCAGCAGATCATAGCTATCCTTGAGTAGTGCCTGCATCCAAGGAGCAAAACCAATAACCTTTTTTTCTGTTTAAAATATTTTGTTTAAAACAGAGGAAATGGAAAACCCTGGCTGGTGGGAAAATACCTTATGGCACCAAGGTGTACCAATGATTCTGCAAGGAAATACATATATACATTTGGCATGATTAGAGAGACTGGAGACAAACTAGATGAGAGAAACATGGAATTTTGGAGCATTCATAGCTGTTGATTTTATTGGCTATGGAAAAGTTGTGATTAAAATGAACCTCTCATATATCCAACATGAGAGCTTCCCTGGTGGCATTAGTACTAAAGAACCCTCCTGCCAATGCAGGAGCTGCTAAGAGATGTGGGCTCAATCCCTGGGTCAGGGAGATTCCCTGGAGGTGGGCAGGGAAATCCACTTCAGAATTCTTGCTTGGGAAATCCCACGGGCAGAAGACCCTGGCGGGCTCCAGCTCATAGGGTCACAGAGAGTTTGACACAATTGAAGTGACTTAGCATGCACATACCCAACCTGGCCTCTTGGGTATCTTAGTGTACCAAGGTGAATTCCTTCTAGCCAAAAGACTGCTGTGATGCTTGTCTTACAAAATTGGCTGCAAATTTACTCAAACAATGAAACGGAACCAGCATGGGATCTTTTCCAAAATATTAGAAAGTAAGAGATGAAGGCTAGAAACAACATCTAAAAAAACAAAATAATTTAAATGCCAAACAGTTTTTTTAACTAATAAAATAAACAGTTTAAAACAAATATATAAGATTTAAGAAAAATATATTATTGATACAGAGAAATAAGAGCAGTGAATGCTTAGGAGAGAAGCTGAGTTGAAAAACAAAGCAATTGAAGCTTTACTGTTGCAAAGGAAAACATATCTTCAAAAAATATAAAACAAGTAAATGAAGGTCAAGGTTTTTTCTGACTTTTTTTTTAAATTAACACTATACATAGAAACAACAACTTTTAAAAAAATAACAACAATTGGAATGGAAAAATATTCAAATATGCAATTCAAGGATTTTCTAGAAATATAAAACTAATTTACAAAGTAAAAGGGATAGACTTTTTAGGAAAAAATGGATTAAGACTGAACTTGGGCTAGTAACATTTTTGGTCTTCTAAAACCCAATAAAACAAAAAAATCTCTGTAGGACCTCAAGTCAAAAAGATAAATGAACCAACAGAATGAAGATTCAGGCTAACCTTGGAGATTTCTGTTCAGTCTTCTTCAATGGTAAAAGAGGTTGGCAAATCCCTACCATGTTTCCAAGGAAAGAAAGTATATCACAAAGACTTTAGCATCAGGAAACAGTGGATACAAACAAAGGCAGAAGATATATGTTTTTATATGTACAGGAATTCCAATTTCCAGGAGCCTTTCTTATAGCAGAACAGTGGAAACAGTGAGATTAAAAGAGAAACCATTGGTTAGGACATTGAATTTATTCAACTGATGAATAATATCAAATATATGATGAAATTATGAATGTAAAGTGAAAATAAAATGCCCCAAACCATAAAGCAAAGAAAAGCACATTAACAAAAAAAATTGGAGGCAAAAGTCAGAAAAAAAGATGGAAAGCAATATAAGTACTTTATTTTGTCATATTTTATAGGTAAAGAATAAAATATAATTAAGCAAAATATATATTGACTGTGTGGATGACAACAAACTGTGGAAAATTCTTCAAGAGCTGGGAATACGAGACCATATTATCTGCCTCCTGAGAAACCTGTATGCAGGTCAAGAAACAACACTTAGAGCCAGACATGGAACAGCAAACTGGTTCCAAATTGGGAAAGGAAGACAACAAAGCTGTATATTGTCACTTTGCTTATTTAACTTATATGCATAGTATATCATATGAAATGTTGGGCTGGATGAAGCACAAGCTGGAATCAAGATTGCCAGGAGCAATATCAATAACCTCAGATATGCAAATGACACCATCCTTATGGCAGAAAATGAAGAACAAAAGAGACTTTTGACAAAAGTGAAAGAGGAGAGTAAAAAATGTGGTTTAAAATTCAACATTCAAAAAATGAAGATCATGGAATTGAGCCCCACCACATTATGGCAAATAGATGGGAAAACAATAGAAACAATGACTGACTTTATTTTCTTGGGCTCTAAAACCACTGCAGATGGTGACTACAGCCATAAAATTAAACACACTTGCTCCTTGGAAGAAGAGCTATGACAAACTTAGACAGCATATTAAAAAGCCAAGACATTATTTTGCTGACAAAGGTCCATCTAGTCAAAGCCATAGTTTTTCCAGCAGTTATGTATAGATGTGAGAGTTGGACCATAAAGAAAGCCGAGCAGTGAAGAACTGATGCCTTTGAACTGTGGTGCTGGAGAAAACTCTTGAGAACCCCTTGGACTGCAAGGAGATCCAACCAATCAATTCTGAAAGAAATTAGTCCTGAATATTCATTGGAAGAACTNAAAGAAAGCCGAGCAGTGAAGAACTGATGCCTTTGAACTGTGGTGCTGGAGAAAACTCTTGAGAACCCCTTGGACTGCAAGGAGATCCAACCAATCAATTCTGAAAGAAATTAGTCCTGAATATTCATTGGAAGAACTAATACTAAAGCTGGAGCTCCAATATTTTAGCCACCTGATGTGAAGAACTTACTCTGTAGAAAAGACCCTGGTGCTGGGAAAGATTGCAGGCAGGAGGAAAAGGGGACAATAGAGGATGAGATTGCCAAATGGCATCACCGACTTGATGGACATGAGTCTGAGCAAGCTCTGGGAGTTGGTGATGAACAGGGAAGCTGAGCATGCTGCAGTCCATGAGGTCACAAAGAGCTGGACATGACTGAACAACAAAACTGAAGTGAAAATATATATTAAAACTGANAGAGGATGAGATCACCAAATGGCATCACCGACTTGATGGACATGAATCTGAGCAAGCTCTGGGAGTTGGTGATGAACAGGGAAGCTGAGCATGCTGCAGTCCATGAGGTCACAAAGAGCTGGACATGACTGAACAACAAAACTGAAGTGAAAATATATATTAAAACTGATAAAAATATAAAAATACAATTGTATTTAAATATGCAAAGGTATATAGTAGACAAAATAAGAAAAACATTATGTTCATCTCTAATTTCAAAGTGGAAATAAAACAAAGAGGTTGAGGAATTATAACAATTTTGTTACTGCACAAAATGGGGATTCATTAGTTACTTCCTAATGATTCAGAGTAGTAAATGTATTATATATAATTATGGTGTAAATGTTATCATAAAAGAACTGAAAATAAGTCTGTAATTTATAATTTATCAGAAAGAATCTACAAACAAGACAAAGCCAAGGGGGAAAAATACTGTATTATAATAAAGTAAAAGAAGCCATAAAAAGTGAAAGCATAATATAAAGGACTATGAAAGAAAAAAGCCCGAACAAATCTGTCACATCAATAAATGTAGATAGGCTGAACACTTCTATGAAGAGATAAATGCAAATAGAAAGAAAGCAGGGTTAGCGATCTCAGTATCAAGTAAGGTTACACTCAGGGTCAAAAAAAAAAAAAAATCTCAGTACAATCAGAAAACCAAACACCGTTAGGAACCATAAGACTTGAGGGAAAAAACTTAAAATTATCTCTATTTATAAATGATAATGAATCAAGATAAAACAGCTCACACAAGAAAAGACTTCATTAAAGTGGGAGGATTAAATTTAATATGTAAATATATACTAATATGTATTTAAATATTTAGTTATATAAAACCGCATAAACATATCTGCAGCAAGTCATTGTTTAGTTACTAAGTCATTACAACTCTTTTGTGACCCCATGGAGTGTAATTGGCCAGGGTCTTCTATCCATGGAATTTTTCAGGCAAGAATACTGGAGTGGGTTGCTATTTCCTTCTCCAGGGGATCATCCAGACAGAGGGATGAAACCTGGATCTCCAGCACCTCCTAAATTTGCAGGCAGATTCTTTACCATTGAGGAATCAGAGATTAAATTGCTAACATTCACTGGCTCATGGAGAAAGCAAGGGAGTTCTGCTTCAGTGACTGCATAAAAGCTTTTGACTGTGTAGATCATAACAAACTGGAAAATTTTAAAGAGATGAGAATACCAGGCCACCTTAATAGTCTCCTGAGAAACCTGTATGTGGTTCAAGAAGCAACAGAATCCAACATGGAACAATTTACTGATCCAAAATTGAGAAAGGAGTATGACAAGGCTGTAATTTTAACTTAAAAGCAGAGTACATCATGCAAAATGCCAGGCTGGATGAATCACAAGCTGGAATTAAGATTGCTGGGAGAACAACCTCAGCTATGCAGATGATACCACCCTTATGGAAGAAAGTAAAGAGAAACTAAAGAGCTTCTTGATGAGGTTGAAAGAGGAAAGTGAAAAAGCTAGTTTGAAACTCGATATTAAAACAACTAAGATCATGGCATCCAGTCCCATCACTTCATGGCAAATAGAAGTGGAAAAAGTAAAAGCATTGATAGATTTTATTTTCTTGGGCTTGAAAATCACTGTGGATGGTGACTGCAGCCACAAAATTTAAAGACACTTGCTCCTTGGAAGAAAAGCTATGACAAACCTAGACAGCATATTAAAAGGCAAAGGCATCACTTTGCCAACAAAGTTGCTTATAGTGAAAGCCATGGCTTGTCTGGTAGTAATGTACACACGTGAGAGTTGGACCGTAAAGAAGACCAAGTGCCAAAGAATTCATGCTTTCAAACTGTGGTGGTGAAGGACACTCTTGAAAGTCCCTTGGACTGCAAGGAGATCAAATCAGTCAATCCTAAAGGAAATCAACCCTGAATATTCATTGGAAGGACTGATACTAAAGCTGAAACTCCAATATTTTAGCCACATGATGTGAAGAGCTGACTTATTGGAAAAGACCTTAATGTTTGGAATGCTGAGGGCAGGAAAAGAAGGGTTGAGATGATTAGATGGCATCCCTGACTCAATGGACGTGAATTTGAGCAACCTTTGGAAGACAGTAGAGGACAGAGGAGCCTAGCGTACTACAGTCTAAGGGTTACGAAGAGTCAGAATAGTGACTGAAAAACAACAATATAAACATATAGATATAAAATAACAAATTGAAGATAAACTTGAAAACACAATTACCTTAAAACCACAAAAATTAACTATTGTAGATCAAACATATTAAGAAATTTGGGAGAAAAAAAAGAAAGCTTAAAAACCCCCTGAGTGACACAAAAGTCGACTTCACACACACACACACAGGAAAGCATTCATGATTTCTGAAGAATATTACTTTCCAAAATTTATTTTCCTCAAATAACATAGCTTTTAAATGATCTTTTAAAATACATTAACAATCTTTCTTGGATTTAGACAAATTTGTTTCAATGTTCATTTGGGGAGAAATGTAAAAAAAAAAAAAAAAAAACCTAGTAAAAATAAAACCTAACGAAGAACCCTACTGCTACTGTACTTCTAGTAGATTACCTATATTTTTAAAATCTGATAACACCAAAAGTTTAGCAACTAGAAATCACACACAGAAAATTTTAAGATGGCTGTTCCCTATACAACCTAACATTTACCTACCCAGACGTCCAAAATTTTACTCCTAGAGAAAAGAAAACATTCAGCCCACTAACAATTATTCAGGTGTTTGTCACAGCTAACGTAAAATAGTCATAAAGTGAAAATAGTCTAAGTGCCCATCAGTAAAAGGTAGATGAAGTATGGTATATTTATACAGTGGAATACTATTCAACAATCAACAGAGTAGTATTTACTCACATGCACAACATGGATGGCTATCAAAACATTGCTGAAAGAAAGAAAGTTTACACAAAAATTTGCCAAGTGTATGATTCTAATCTATGAAGTCCTAGAACAAGAAAAACTAACTTGTGATGGAAAAAATCAAAATAGTGATTGCTTTTGGGTAAGTATGAGTAGGGATTAATTTATGAGTAAGGATTAACTGAGAAAGAGAATGAGAGAACTCTATTGGATTACCAGGTGTATGGATTTATGAGAACTTGTTGTTGTTGTTGTTTAGTCGCTTAGTCGTGTCTGACTCTTTACGACTCCATGGACTATAGCCCACTAGGCTCCTCTGTCCATGGGACTCTCCAGCCAAGAATACTGGAGTGGGTTGCCATTTCCTTCTCCGTATGAGAACTTATTGGATATATTTAAGATTTGACCATTTCATTGTACAAAATTTACTTGAAAAACAGACAACTCAAATATTTAACCATGTATGAATGCTGAAGTATTTGGAGCCTTCTGATGTCTGTAATGACCTTGGGACACTTCAAAAAATAAGATGGGCTGATGGATAGAGAGAAGATGGACAGATGGATAAATATATAATAAACTAAGTTTATAATAAAATGTTGGAATATAGGCAATGATATATAGGTAAAATTTTAAATTTTAAAACATTTCTGCAAAGTTTTTAAAACACTTCTGAATATTTGAAATCTTTTCATGATAGGATGAAAAAAATTGGGGTTGGGGGAAAAAGAGCAGTAAAATGACAGATCTACCAGAAATTAAAATATATTATGATGCTTTTTAATTTAAGACATAATATGTTATTGTTGCAAGAAAACATATTCCAGTGGAACAGAATAAATGCCTAGAAATTGACTCACGTAGAGATGAAAGTTTGTATATGAAAAGGTGAACTCTCAAATCACTGAAAGATTATAGACATTTTAATAAATGGTGTTGACATAACTGGATATCTGTCTGGATAACAGATAAAATTGGATCCATATCACCAAACATCCTAATAAATTCCAAATGTATAAGCTACGTGTATTATTCAAGGTTCTCCAGAGAAACAGAACCAATAGAGGTTATATATACACATAGAGAGAAATTTATGTTAAGGAGTTTACTTATGTAGCTGTGGCTTGGTGAGCCTGAACTCTAATGTTGTGGGCTGGCAGACTGGAGACTTGGGAAAGAATTTCAGTTTGAGCCTAACAGTAGTCTGCTGGCAGAATTCCTTCTTGTTTGGGGGACATCAGTGTTTCTTCTATTGATATTAAGACCTTCAACTGCTTAGATAAAGCCCATTCACATTTTAGAGGGCAATTTCTTTTACTCAAGGTCCACTGATTGATTTAAGTATTAGTCTCATGCAAAAACACCTTCACAGAAATAGCAAGGATAATGTTTGATCAAATATCTGGGTACCATGGGCCAGCAAAGTTAACACATAAAGTAACCATCACAATATATAAATGTACAAAAAACTTGAAACAAACAAATATTTGAATAAAACATGATTTAATTCTTTTATACTCAAAATCTAGATGCAATAAAGTAAATTATTAATGACTTTGATTATTTAAAATATTTTTCATGGCAAAAAATTATAGGCAAATTCAAAAGGCAAATAATGAAGAAGGAATCAACATTTGCAATATATATAGTAAATAAAGTCATAAGCCTTCTGACACATAAAGAATTCCTAAAACATGAAGAGGAAAAAAAATGTAAAACCAAAAATAATGGTGAAAGAAAGAAAAATTTCGTGCATGCATGCATGTTCTGTCACTCAGTCATATCCAACTCTTTGCAACTCATGGAATGTAGCCCACCAGACCCCTCTGTCAAAAGGATTTTCCAAGCGAGAACACTGGAGTGGGTTGCCATTTTCTTCTTTAGAAGATCTTCTCAATTCAGGGATCAAACCTGCGTCTCCTGCATTGGCAGGGGGACTCATTCTTTACCACTGAACCAGCTGAGAAGTCCCTAAATAGTTTATGAGAAATGGTATAAAAGTTATCCTTAATGTATAAAATATATTTAAGCATAATGAAAGAAATTTAAACTGTAAAGATAGTTTCTTGAATTAAAAAAAAAAGTATCCGAAAGCTTGAGAATACACTATTTCCACAAACTCTAGGGAAACAGATGTTCTTTTTACTGTTCCTGAGTGTACAAAATGAGACAATCACTATAAAAAGGAATTTAGCAATATCTAACAATATACATATATCTTTTAATTTAGTAATCTCAAGTTTAGAATTTTTCTTGAAGATATAGCTCCAGAATTGTGGAGGAAAAAGAAAAAGCTATAAGAGATTTTTCATAAAGTATTATTTGTAACAAAAATATTGGAAACAACCCAAATATCCAATTATAGGAGAATGATTGACCAATTATAATTCACAAGACAGAGTTTGTAAACATAAAATCCTCATTGTATAAATATACATTATTGGAAAATGTTAATTATTCATCAAAGGCAATCATAATCAAACAAAGAAAAAAGAAACTGAAAATGAACCACCAACAATTCTTGTATAAAATAATGAAAGGAGGAGGAAATAGAAAATAAAATTTGAACAATGGAAACATTTTATATATTCAAAAATGAATCAAGGATGCAAAAAGCAGTACAATTAACTACATATAGAAATGAATGTATGTGTCAAATGGACAATACAATTACATGGAGATAACAGAATTAATATAAATATCTTGGACTAACAGAATTAATATAAATATCTTGGACTATAGTATTTCAGCTATACACCCCAGATATAGTCTAACTACAAAGGAAACTAATATAACTTAAATTTTACTCAGTAGGGGTGTTGTTTGGTGGATACTGTCTAAGTCTCTCAATTACTAGGCAAAGTAATAATGATGATGGAGGAAGAGAAGGCAGATGAGAGATGACAGACAGACAGACAGATGGATGACAACGAGTAAACACGCTGTACTTAGGAATCAGAGTTCATATTGAGAGAAGAAAGTAGGTAAGCCAGAAGAGAAGGAACCTGAGATCTCTGTAAGAACATATGATTTTTGTCCTGGATCTCTTCCCCACAAAGGCCTGGAAATGTAATATCAGTAACAATGAGCAGAGTGGCATCAGATCATGGTCTGTAAATACCATTTGGAGAAATAACTGATCACAAATGTGGGCAAAGAAATAGAGTACCCTTTAGTGACTAAAAGTGAGGAAGTGTTCCCAAACCATTAATGGAATTAAGGTATTTTCATTGCCTAAATCAGGGAATTTTTAGCATATAAAAATGATTTTAATGAATTATAATATATTAAATTTTTAATAGTCATGAGTCCTTCCTCCCACCAAAAAGAAAAAGGAAAAAACCTAGGAAAAAACAGGAAAAAATTCCAGCTACTAAATGTAGAAGAAAAAATAGAAAATCACTATTTTGAAGGCTTTCCATGTGTGTGTGAGTGCTCCATCACTCAATCATTTCCAACTCTATGGACCCCATGAACTGTAGCCCACAAGTCTCTTCTGTTCTTGGGATTCTTCAGACAAGAATACTGGAGTGGGTTACCATTTCCTCCTCCAGAGGATCTTCTCAACCCAGACATCAAACCCCTGTCTCCTGTGTCTCTTGCATTAGCAGGCGGATTCTTTACCACTGAGCCATCTGGGAAGCCTTGAAGGCTTTCCAGTGGATGCTAAAACCATTAGAGAAGGTTGTTGAGAAATAAAAAAAATCCAAAGTCTTAAAGTTTTGCTGAAACAGAGTTCCCTAGAGGTTACATATTAATTATAAAGAGTAATAGATACCTTCAAGTGAAGAAGTCTAACAGACGCTAAGTCATTGATCTAACAATGCCTACAAACGTGTAAAATCCCCTTATGTGCCTTCTGATGCAATGCACTGAGAAGGACACAGTATCACATACAGTATTACTTCCAAAAATATTGAATATGAACTTAAGCATCTGTCTACAATGCGGAAGACCTGGGTTCAGTCCCTGGGTTGGGAAGATCCCCTGGAGAAGGAAATGACAATTCACTCCAGTACTATTGCCTGGAAAATCCCATGGACAGAGGAGTCTGGTAGGCTACATGTAGTCCATGGGGTCACAAAGAGTCGGACATGACTGAGCGACTTCACTTCATGAGGAAATAGACAAACTCAGATTGTGTGACATCCAAACATTTTTTTCATCACATCCCTGAAATGTACTTCTAAATGTTTAGCCACTTGCACAAGATAAAGCAACTATGGCAAATGGGTGAACTTAAGTGATGGTCCTAGAACTGTTCAGTGTATTTTCTTTCAATCTTTTTCAGGCAATTTTAGGAATAGAACAAAAGCTCCTCAAAATTGTCCCAAGCTAGGCTGAGGTGATCAGACCTTTACGTCCCTCCACCCACATTATCAGTCATCTGATGGGGGCTGCCCTAGAAAAGCTGGGGTATGGGCAGGGCCACTCTCCAGCAAAGACAATAATCCCAAAAGGGGATTCCTGAAATCTTACTCTTTGTGATGCTCCCAGCAGAAGAGCCAACAAATACACCTTTCAGGTGCATCTGGGCAGCACATCACAATGTCCCCTATGGATACTTCAAAATGCATAAAGTAACTTCAGAAGCTACTGCTAGAAGGACATTATTTTCCAGCTTAAGGAAAACAAAGGGGAAGGCAGATTTTTTGCACTGATGTGACTTGTGATAACACATCACATTTGCTCCTAGTAATATTATTGCTGCCAGAGATTTATTTTTGTAACTATCCATTTAAACCAACTTTTGTTTAGGTAACTCTAAAGAAAACAGCTCTTTTCACCCTGAAATTATGTGCCTAGTTTAGCTGAAAGAAATATAATAATACATGATTTTAACTGAAACATAGTACAGCAATTTTCCTCTGAGAAGGTCAGGGTTAACATTCAATGCCCTTATTCATATAAAGAAACATCTTTAACTTGTATTAGCATATTTTCATTAAGTTCACTTTGCCCTTCAAGGTGCAAAGGGGCTTTCATCTTTAAGAAGGCAACAACTAATTAGAAATAAAATTGCAAGAAAGGCATAGATTAAGCTGCAAAAATGGCACACCATTGTAGACAAGACTTTCCAAACGATCTAGAAAATACTCAGAACTGCAAAATTCAAACCAGAAACTGGGCTCTTTCAGGAAACATTTCAAAGTTGCAGTGGCCTTTTCGTTACAAATCTAATACTCAGAAAGTATGTGTGTGCTCACTGAGTGGACATGGAATCATGCACGTGGGCACACACACACAAACACACACTAATTTAAAGAGCATTCTTCCTGGTGGTTCACAGGGATGAGGTTTATAAATTTGTTCCCTGGTGGCTCAGTAATAATGAATCCACCTGTAATGCAAGAGACATTGGTTTGATCCCTTGGTTGGAAAGATCCCCTGGAGAAGGAAAGGGCAACCCACTCCAGTAGTGTTGCTGGAAAATCACATGGACAGAGGAGCCTGGAGGGCTACAGCCCACGGGGTTACAAGAGTCAGACACGACTTAGCTACTAAATCACCACCTACTACCAAAGGACAGTCACAGTTGCAAATGTTTTATCCTTTGTATCAAAAGCATGAACTATTATTTCACCTTGGAAATTTCAAATTTGACATTCATATAGACTGTACTAGACAGCATATTAAAACACAGAGACATTACTTTGCCAACAAAGGTCTNCAGGAGCAAATCTTAAATGATTTAACCCTATTAAGGATATAACATTCTCCCTAACATGGTTGGTTTACAAATGAACATATGACCCATTCTAGACAATTCAAATCTAACAAGGGTTTTCCTAAGTCTAAGGGGAGAGACTTTAGAAAGAAGCACAAAGAAGAGGCATCCATTTTATTCCTCTGGATGCTGACATATCCGAATAAGACTACTGGAACTGTGATAGCTATAACTGCAACCATAGGGCAGCTGGCCTGAGGACCAAGATAGTTCCATGAAGTTATGGCAGTCAGAAAGTGAGAATAACTTTAATCTAATGATGTTGCTGAACTAAAGAACTTTGAACTTCAACTTTAGAGTCATCTTATATCAAAACTATTGACATGTGTAACAGTAAACTTTCTCTAGAATTAAAAAATTTTGATTTATATTTTTTGATACTTGTAGTCAAACCTAACCAATGTCCTAACCAATAAAATTCTCGTTACATTTGGTCTGTTGGTCAAGTTTTTGAGACTAAATATCTTAACTGCTTTTTGTTTTACCATTTCACAACTGAGCGACTTCACTTTCACTTTTCACTTTCATGAACTGGAGAAGGAAATAGCAACCCACTCCAGTATTCTTGCTTGGAGAATCTCAGGCAAGATGGAGCCTGGTGGGCTGCCAGCTATGGGGTCGCACAGAGTCAGACACGACTAAAGCGACGCAGCAGCAGCAGCAGCAGGAGGTACCATATGTATAATAAACAACTGTTAGAAAGGGGAATACTAATCTAGCCACTGGACAGTATGAAAGGAAAGTATGAATGGCCTTGAAGTGGCATCTAAAATCTTCCAAAATTTTGTTCAGTACTGCTTATATGTTTAGCATATTTTTCTGATTAGACTATCCACAGCTTTTATCTGTCTCAGAGGTTTAAGAACCACTGTCTATGACAAAAAGAATCCTTTTTCTTTATTATTCTTGAATCAGATTAACACAAGACAACACTGTTCATTCAAATAGTGATTGAATCTCTGATTTGTCATTTCATATAAACATAGCTCATGTGCATAATTTATATATAATGCTATTTGGTGGAGGCTGAAAAATATGAGAACCATTAGATTTTTTTTTCAGAAAGGAAGACATAAATTCACCAATTGGATTTTTAGTTCTGCACCATTTTCAGAAATACAGAGTGGTTCAATTTTCTTTCCAATACTCAATAAAATAATCATATGAACAATGTAGAAAAAATCTTTGGGATGGTACAGGATTCATAAAGTTATACCACTAAACTTTGGAAGACTAAGCCTAACACATTTATCATAGTGTCTACCATTTTGAGTTTATCTCTGAAAACTCCATCCCAGCCCCCCAATCTCACCCATGCCACAATGGTTCCATTTATTCCTACATTCTATCTATAAAGGAAATACCCATCTTTCTAGAATGAAAACTTACATTTCTCTGTGCTTCCAAATATAGTATTTATACCATTAACTCTTCAATGACAATAGTCTCTCTCTTTCAGTTGTTGGCATATGTTTGGCGTATGTCTCATTACTCAATACTTGCTCCAAAGTCACCTCCTCTGAAAAGCACCTCCTAAGAAGGGTATGACACTCACTGCTCTTTGCTTTTGTAGGACCCTGGGTACTCATTCAACAAACTCATTCATTATTTATTCAGTGTCGCTACGCACTGGAGATATAGCAGTGATCGTAACAAGATTCTTGCTTGCATGGGGATAATATTCTACTGGGAGTGAGTTGATAATAAACAAATAATTGCATAATATGTTTCAGAAAATTGAAAGCGTTAAGTGCTCAGTCATGTCCAACTCTTTGGCATACCATGGCCTATAGCCTCCAGGCTCCTCTGTCCACGGAATTCTCCAGGCAAGAATACTGGAGTGGGTTGTGATGCCCTTCTCCAGGGGATCTTACTGAACCAGGAATTGAATCCGGGTCTCCTACATTTCAGGCAGATTCTTTACCATCTGAGCCACCAGGGAATCCCTATATGTCAGAAGTAACGAGTCATTTGAAGAAAAAGAAATCAGGATAAACAAAGAGCAATCAGGAGCTATGTGTGTGTATATATATACATATGCTGCTGCTGCTGCTAAGTCGCTTCAGTAGTGTCTGACTCTGTGTGACCCCATAGACGGCAGCCCACCAGGCTCCCCTGTCCCTGGGATTCTCCAGGCAAGAACATTGGAGTGGGTTGCCATTTCCTTCTCCAATGCATGAAAGTGAGAAGTGAAAGTGAAGTCGCTCAGTCGCGTCTGACTCTTAGCGACCCCATGGATTGCAGCCTACCAGGCTCCTCCCCCGATGGGATTTTCAAGGCAAGAGTACTGGAGTGGAGTGCCGTTGCCTTCTCCGATATATATATACATATACATATATAAAATAGATAAAATTGGGAAAAAAACTTTCCACTGAGCTGTAATATGTGAACAAAATTTTGAATTAAGAGAGATAATGACTGGGGCTTCCTAGGTGGCACTAGTGGTAAAGAACCCACGTGTCAGTACAGGTAGATGTAAGAGACACAGATTCAATCTCTGGGTTGGGAAGATCCCCTGGAGGAGGTTATGACAACCCACTCCAGTACTCTTCCCTGGAGAGTCCCATGAACAGAGGAGCCTGGTAGGCTGCAGTCCATGGGGTCACACAGAGTTGAACAGGACTGAAGCAACTTAGCATGCATGCAAGCACATAGACAGTTACCACTTAGAGGAAGAGTATTCAAGGGAAAAGAAACAGCAAATTCACTAGCTCGTTGATAAGAGCATTTTTAGAATGTTTTAACAGAAGAGGAGGAACAAAGGAGGGGGAAGGGTTAGATAAATGGGAGATGAGGTAGGAAAAGTAACCCTGATGTTAGCTCAGTCTCTTATAGACTCTGGCAAGGCCTTGTGACTTATTTCAGTAAGAAGAAAGCACTGGGAAATTTCATAAGCTGTGACTTGACCTTATTTTTATTTCTAAAAGCTCATTCTAGTGGCTGTAGAGTATGTCAGTGGGATGAGGAAGCAAGGAGACATAGAAAAGGCTACTGCAGTGGTCCAGGCTGAAAACAGGTTGTGGC
This sequence comes from Neotragus moschatus, assembly GCA_006410615.1. Lineage (NCBI taxonomy): Eukaryota > Metazoa > Chordata > Mammalia > Artiodactyla > Bovidae > Neotragus > Neotragus moschatus. The sequence continues at coordinate 1,522,070 of SJYA01000601.1, read as the reverse complement.
AGTCCTGAGGTGACTGTAGATACAAGAAAGTGAAAGCTAAGAAACAACTCTTTTGAGGAAGTTTTCTATAAAGGAGAGCAGAGAAATGCTTAGCTCACTGGAGAATGTAATGAGATCAATGCATAATTATTTGTAGACTACTTTACAGTATATGCTACACTGATGGAAACATCTGGTTAAGAAAATGTGGGAATTTTCCTATGTGGTCCAGTGGTTAATCTGCCTTGCAATGAAGGAGATGTGGGTTTGATCCCTGGTCAGGGAGCTAATTCCACCTGCTGCATAGCAACCAAGACCACATGCTACATCTACCAAGCCCACGAGCTCTGGAGCCTGTGTGTCACAACTTGAGTCTGTGTGCCACACGAAAGATCCCACATGATGCAACAAAGATCCTGTGTGCTGAAACTAAAGCCCAATGCAGCCAAATAAATAAGGCAAGAAGAAGAAAATGTCAATGATATTAATTGAGAGGGGCTAACTGCCAGTTCCTTTAGTAGGTAAGATGGAGCGATTCAGGATGAGAAAATAAAGGGTAGTCTCTGTGGACCAGAGACAGTTCCAGTACCGTAATGGACTGAGATGCACAGTACTTGAGTGCAGACACAAATGACGTGGTAAACTAGGTGGTATAACTTACAAGGACAGTCACTTTGGCATCCTATAGATGGGAATAAGAGAGAAGGATGTTGTGAGAAATTGTCTCAGATACGTAAGAGGGGACTGACCGAGCAGAGACATATCAGGCTATCTGGACAGCTCTAAGGGGCATTTTGATATTCTGAGGGTTGAGTGTAAAATGACAGTCAGAATTAACATGTGTGAAATAATTATTATAATAACAGACCACTGAATAACCAACTGAAGAAGGAAGTGAGGACATGAATGGTAACAATAGACAGTGAAAAGGGTAGAACCAAACGTTCAAAGAATTACTGAGGCAGGAAAACTTGAAGGAGTGGGAAAAAAAGGTAGTGATTAAGGAATGGACACCTAAAACTGAAGTTTGGTGGTAGCAACGTTTGGCATTACTGTGGGACTGGGTGACTGTGGTAAGGTAGAATACAAGACAATAGGAAATGTTGTATTGAGTTTTCTATTCTTCTTAGAAAGGGAAACATGGTGGGACTATTTTAGGCAATTCAAAGAATCTGTGGAGGCTATCCAACCAGGACAAAATACAAATTACAGTGAAAATATTGATAACAAGGCAGTTTC